>QLOM01017785.1:304-23264 GCA_003313785.1 Termitomyces sp. MG148 | reverse complement strand
ATTTGTTGCTTCTCCACTAAGCACCAACATTATCTATGTTTCAGCTGGCTGCTTTAGAAGCTCTCTTGGATGCCACGGTCTCTGGCAAAGAAGCCTGGACCCACCTGCTCCATCTATAAATGCAGGTGCAACTTACCAAAGCCTCTCTTATCTAGTACACCGCCAAACTCACCCACCTCTGCCAAATTACCAAAATCATCTCCAATTCCCTCCACACACTCCTCAAACGCCTTGCTCTGATGGTAGCCAACCCCCTGCCACCTACCCTGCCAGTGCAATGCCTTCATGCTGCGCAATCCCCTCTTTCAGCACAAGAGCGCTCCAACATCCCATGCTTGTTAATCTCTGACATGTACAATGGTGACCACATGTCTGAGGAACGTTTCCTCCAATCCTGTGTTACCTACATCCAACTCTGCAGCAACAACTTTGTCTTCAACAAGCCATTGGAAGCTTCACGGACTGGGCTGAGTTTGAATAGGAGTTCTAGGACAAGTTCTTCCCCTGGAACTCAGCCAAAACTGCCATGTTGGTCCTGCAAAACAGGGATCAGTATGGCCAAGGGAAGCAATCTCTAGACAAATACATTGACTTGTTCTGCACACTGGTAGAGTAGGCTGAGTACTCTAATGGCCTGCAGCTATGCCTCACCTTTCAGAAAGGGCTTCATCCGGTCCTGATGGAGTGCATCAACAACCTTGTGTGGAGGGACGCCCAGCAGATGATCAGGTCCTGTTGTGGTACCAGGTAGCTCAAGAGCAGTGGCAGCTCATGGAGCTCAAGCGGGACCTCTGCAAGGCCACAACCCCTGCTTTGTCCCTGCACCTCCCCGTCACACCTTACTCATCATGCTCCCTTGTCAACCAACTGCTCTGCTCCTGGCAGCGTTGTCAGCAGCGCCTCCGGTACCCCTAGTACTGCTCTTGGGTGCCCCAATGGACGTGGACACTTCTCAGCAGTGTGCACCTCTTCCTTTCTCATGCTGACACTGTGGCACATAGGGCCACTTTGCCTGCCACTGCTCCTGGGGCCTAGAGGTCTGATATCTGTCCATGGAGGAGCAGGAAGAGCTGCTTCTGCAGCTCCTGGCAGCCCACAATGTGACTGGGATCCCTTTTCTGCACGCCCTTGCCCTAGAGAGCACACATGAGGCCCCTCTTACCGCTGGAGAGTCGGAGGAGTCGCAAGAGGGTTTTTAGAGATGCAACAGGTGAAAAGTACACCCTTGTTGCCTAGTGCTAATCGGTTTGCATGTTTGTCGGTAGAAGAAATCAATACAACTTCTGTTGACAACTCAGTTCCTCCGACTGTAAGCACTACTCCTGACGTACCCCATAGCTCTCCTAAGCCCTCTTCAACCCCTCTCTGGGCATGCATTCCTGCCTGGGAGTGCTGCCTCCCCCACCGCTACATTGTAGCATCCATCCCATTGCTGAACTTGCTCTGGATGAATGTGGAGATCAAAACCACTGACATGCAGCAGATCTGGAGCATAGTTGCCCTCCTAGACTCTGGAGCAACTGAACTCTTTGTGGACACTAGCTATGTGGAGTGGCACCAGCTCACGACTTGGCCCCTCCTGTCCTCCATCTTGATATACAACGTTGATGGCACTCATAACAAAGCAGGATCCATCAAGTCCATGGTGGACCTTGTCCTATGCTACATATTCCATGCAGAGTGCACTACCTTTGTGGTCATGAACATTGGCAAACAGGCAATTATCCTGGGATTTCCCTGGCTCTGGAAGCACAACCTGGAGAGTGACTGGGCCTCAGGAGAAATTAGCATGAGTCAGTGGCCTCGATGTTGCATCACCTGTGTGGACAAATAAGAAGGAGCAGGAGTTTCTATTTATGCCAGACCCAGAGCTTCTAGACAAAGCTATTGAGGTAGGAGACCACATCTACACTACTATGCTACGACTTTTCTGGCCACAGAAGAGATCTAGGCCAGCCAGACCACCTCCCAGCAGCTGGCCCAAGCCTTTGCAGCAAATGCCCCTCCAAGGGCCTTCCAGGATGCAGTTTCTGACCACCTGCATGACTTCAAAGCCTCGTTCAACTCTCTCTTAGAACGCAAGCAGTGGAACCATGCCATTGAAATCCTGCTGGATTCAAAGCCAGCCAACTGCAAGGTTTATCCACTCATGCCCAAAGAGCAGGATGAACTCAATGCATTTCTCCAGGAGAATCTGGAGTCCAGACAAATCCACCCTTCAAAGTCCTCAATGGCCTCACAGCCACCTATTCCAACATAAACTACAGTACAAGGTCAAGTGGAAGGGCTATAGTATCAAGGACAACTCCTGAGAGCCTGCCAAAAATGTTCCTATGCCCACCCTTGTCCAAGACTTTCACTGTCAGGAGTTGAGGGTGCGCTCTTGCAGCGTTGGTGTGGGAATATTTTGGTTGTGGTTTACATACACATTACTTACAATTTTTTGTCTTCTTTACCCGCAAAGACATGCTATTCTCCACCCTTTCCACTGAGTCTAACCGCCAGTCACAACGGGACCACTAGCACCTCCAACGAGGTTTTGACATTCACTGTGACTACCCTGGGGCACCCTGAATCATCCATGGCCTCTACCCCATCTCCTTGACTGACCACGCTGTCTACAATCTGTTCTACCTGGTACATTGAGATGCTACACCCTAAAGGAGGGGTGATGTCAGGGGACTTCCATTTTTAGAACTTCCTTTTTTAGAACCCCAGAGTTCTCCAGGGATCTCTGGAGATCTCTGAGATGCTCCAATGCCTTCCAAGAAGTACTGCATAGTTGTTTCCATGCCTCCGCCACCTGCACTAATGCGCTGCGCCATGGCAGAGGAATCCTTAGACTTGTTCTCTTTGGATTTCCCTCTGCCAGGTGATTAGTTATCTTTCCTGTCGTATGTACTGTCTAATAAACTTTGGATTTCCCTCTGCCAGTTGTGTGACTTAGCTGCAACCTCCAGAGGTTGCTTTTACAATTGCTTCTCCAAGATCTGACATCAGATCATTTAGCAATGCTTATTGCCTATCTGATGCTTAGTGACTTACTCAAGACAACCCCCTTAATGGTTTCAGGCCTTAGCAACAGTCACCATGCATTTGGCTACTTTAGGTAGTAGAGTTGTTGAGTTCAAGGTTGCTGACTTGACAGACACTGTCACTTAGCGACTTTCACATTCCATTTCAATTGTCATAATTTTTTTTGATTTGACACTTAGCGACTTTTTGTTTAATTAATACAGCAACTTAGCACCTATAAAAATACTATACATATTTTGTCTTAGCCATCATCAAATTATATGCCCCACAGTTCAGATCTCATTTAGTGCACTCAAGTCCTCAGAGTTGTTAAGAGATAAGTCTTGCCAACTTTACATTGATGACTGTACTTGCCAACTCTCACCTTTATGGTGCCATATGGGCACACTATTGTCAATGTTTACATTGCTGTCATCACTACTGACTCACAGCAAGGCTTACAGCTTAGATTGCTAAGCAACCTCATTATTTTTCTAAGTTCAACTCCACTAAAAAGACTAGGCTTCTGGAACCCTGCCCAGGACTCTAGCAACCACACAATGCTACTCAACTTTGAGGCACTAGGTTTACCATCTACCCAGACAGTGCCTAGCAACTTTCAGGCGTCATCAACATACAGTGGGTACACTACTCATGTTGATAGTAGCCACATTAGACTAGAAGAACCCATGAAACCAAAAGAAAGAACTGCAAATGCCAAAAATGTAAGGACCCATGCACTGTGGAGTGCCACAAGTTGAACAGATGGTTACACAAGACAGAAGCTAATGGGCAGACTAAATGTAGGATGCAAGCTGCCATACATAGAATCAGGAACAATCATGACCAACAGAAGAACACTAAGGCCATCCTCAGTAACAGCTTGATGCCTTTCAAGTATGCCATCTATTATCACATATAAGAATGCAAAGCTAATGACTGAAGCAGGAAGAAGGATGTACCGGATCGTTGAAGCTATCCACCAGATATGAACTTGAGGCAGATTCATGGCTTAGAAACCAGGAACATGCACATCCAGGGTATGGAAGTCAGTGATAAGGGTATGGAGGCCAGATGGCCCCTGGGCTAAAATAGGTGACATGGGCCCAGAGTATAAGTTACCTTTAGGCTAGTCGAATGGTCAAGCATTCACTTTTCTTACATGAACACTGCAATTTTGGTATTGAACAATGCCAATTGAAAATGCTAAGACTTACATCACAAAATAATGGGTAAGTACACTGCACATGGACATCTGGATGAATAATTTACTCTCTTTCATTGAAACAATAAAATCAAAATAATTGAAAGGAAAATTTACATTTAGTACATGCCAGGCACATATCAAACCTCCAGTTCTTTGCTACATTCTTTCTTTAGCTTTACTCTGCAATCAGGGGGAGTCCAAAACCACAAATTCCAGAAGTGAAGACTCCGCCAAATCCCAGACTTTTTCAAGTCTCAAGCCAACACTAGACCTATGTATATGTAAATCAATGAGTATACATACAGATATTCAGGCTTACGCAAGGGTAACAGATTCATCAAGAGTCCTCTCCTTCGAGACATACATGATTAACATAGTCATATCCTGGTAGTACATCCTTGCCGACCCAGCACCATAGTTGGACAAAAGTGGATATGGAGCCTGTAAAAGCTTAGCCTTTATTCAACATAACGAGTATACTTACTGACAGGCTCAACTCTAGCTGCTTCCAGTTCTGTTTGATTCACGTGCGAGAGGACATAATCATCTAAGGAGATGACCATAAGCTACGGTGAATCTAAAACAAACAGTATCATACGAATCAAAAGGCGACTGTTATACCCCATGACTTTCCTGACAGAACCGAGGATTTGACGAGCTTGAAAATCTGGCCAGTTATGAATGATATTTCGCAACTGAAAAGGGTGAATAAATGTCTTACTCTTAAGTAAAGCAAGACTCACATAATAAATATCCTGGTTTGCAATGGGAACGCTCTGGAAAAAATCTCCGCCAATAAATTCTATTTGATTATGAGCTTTGGCTGCAGGGAATTTTTGAGTCCAATGCTAAGGGATTGCGTGAAAAGCTGAAATAGCACAATATAACCTCAGTCAACACCTCTATGGCATGTCCAATTGTATCCGGGAGATCAAAAAGAGTTATCTTTAACTGCGGAAATAGTTTGGCTAAAGGGAGCGAAAATGCACCCACGCCAGAGCCAACGTCACACACAGTGGAGAAGTCCGACCAGGGAAAGTCTAGAGAAGATTATGTTCAGTGTATCAGTAGAATATAACAATAGAATGAAAGCAATGAAGTTTACGATGCAATACAGACAAAGAACCCATCACCTGTCCCAAACCTACCATGGCGCGTCCAAATGTCTATCAAGAAGTAAGAAGATGAATATTTGCGGTTGCCTAAACACTTGTTCACACCTCTCTTTTCTCAGGCTAGGAAATGAAGGAAACATAAGACATGTTTGTAAAACAGTAGACAGTATGCTTACATGTGCTTTCAGCCAATCAAAGAATGTACCATCTATCCCTTCACCTTTGACAACTTGCATGAAAGGGGAATCTTTGGGATCATAAGATGAGGCAGATTTTGGATCAGATAGGTTGTCATAAAGTATGGAACCTGTCCGTGGCGCCAAAGTGGTGTGACATATAGTCAAGCAGGCGACATCGCTGGATGATAGTAACACCAAAGAAAGTCGATTATTTGCAAATACATCAGGTTTAACTTGGGAGAACAGGATCAGTTTACTAACTGAGTGATTGAATTGAGCTTACCCTCTAGAAAGACGTGCTTTGTGGCAAGGGTTCGAAGGATCCGGGCGAGTTTTCCACTTTCGATACCGATGGACTTGGACAAATCTTTCACATGCAGACCTTCGTCATGACCAGAAAGAGCATCAGCCACCTTTGCTTCGATCGCTACCAAAAGGCAGAGCCAATCGAGATTTTGACCCCTCTGGAACTCAGAAATCATACCGCGCTAATGTCGAGAAAAAGGATTTTACTGACGTTGACAATGGTATGGATCGGCGGGGCGAGCGCTGTACAGAGCTGCTCACAGGCACCTTCAAGTACACGTATTGCCTTCCGAAGATCTAAAGATTCGTCGATATCGAGAGGATGCGAGGCTGTCGACGATAAGAGGGGGGCATCAAGGTTATGCTTTTCATACTGAGTCAATGCATCGTGAGCAGAGGAGTTTACGAGTTTGAGAAGTGATTCGATATAGGCTCTGCCTGCCATTGAAGCTCTGAGAGGTATAGACGCTCAGGGGACAACATAGCAAAATATAAGCGAACACAAACATACATTAAATAATGCCGGCAGGAAGCATATTTGTTGGCATGGCCGAGCGATCTTTTGTTGTACAGGTGTGTGATGGGGTACAGTATTTTCAAGCAGGGCAATTGGAAGCCCTTTAGGTAACTGCACAGGAACTTGTACCAAACTTGGTTCCACTTTCTCTTGCGTCACGATTGAAACCAGATTCTCAGACTTGTTCTTCTTATAAATAGCCCGCCTGCGCATTGAAAGTCATTAATCAGCGCTCAGTTTACTTTTGACTTTTGTATCGCTTCCAAGTTTGTTGTGTCCTGCTGTGGTCACTCGTCTCCCTCGCGACCCACAGCCATTCATTAATCTTGTTTGAGCACCCCTACTTTCCTTCCAACCCTTCCATTCGGATGTCTCCCTGTCTTCGTGTCCTTGCTGGTACTGGTACCACTCTTACTTCCATCACCCATCTGGTCAACACCACAAATGCCTTTTCGCTTGTTTCTGACCAGTTCGAGGGTGAGCTCGTTGTGTGCATCAAAGACCTCAACCACCCAGAGAAGGATGCATATGACTACTTTGAGCGTCCAGAGCGCCAGGGAATAAACTGGAGTATTCAGGTGCGAGGTAAACCGGTCATTTGTGACATTTGGAAACATGCCAGATTTTCATTATCAGGCAGATTCCTTGAACAGATTCTAGCGGACGATGTGCTTTTCGGAAACACCTTTGATAGACCATTAGGACTTCCATGGGGAAGTGGAGCAGCACTGAGGTTTATGAGGTGAGTGTCTCGAGAGGGTAGTTCCAACAAAGCATGACATGCTCCATCCTGAAGCTATGTAGACCCAACGTTAGAACACGATCTCACATCGCGGACGCACCCATGGGCATTGTCACCGCTTATAGCCACCATGCCACACCTTGTTCACACACGTATCGCTCGCAACCCTGACGACAATAATCTGGCATCTCTGCCAGCCACTTCAATACAGGTGCACGAAACAACCCTAGCAACCGCAGAATCCTTACTCTCATCCTTTCCACCCAAGACACCAGTTTTTGACGACACCTCCCAACTCCACCTTGCGCGTACAGGTGTCTCGTCATCTAGCAGTAGCGGCAGCTCATCATATACCTCTATATCGTCTCTTTCATCTATCACATTTCCATCTCCATCATCTCCGGATCTTGCAGCGTCCGATAGTCGCCCCCAGGGATTTCGCAGTGCAACCAGTGCCGCTAAAAAAAAGGTCAAAGGTAAAGGGAAGGGAATGGAGAAAACAAGAGCAGGATTAGGGCTTGCAGGTGCATCACAGCGTCGTGCATATTTTGCTAGTGCCGCGCATCGTCAAGGTATTACGTTCGGGCCAGAGGTCCGTTTTCTTATTCCTCGCTTTAGACCCTGCGGCGAGTGATAAAATTATACAGGATGTACTAACGACAGATTTTTGCTACGGTTTCCTCGAATTCAGTCCCTCGCTGGCGCTACGCCTTCCAGGTGGGCTATCGTTCGACCTAACGCGATATTGGGATGGTCAACCTGTTCGTTTTGTTTGTTGTGAGCGAAAGCGACGCGAGGGTGGTCAGGACGATAGTCAGCTGCCATGGGGACAGGTGTTTTGGACTGTAGTCATTGAGATGGCTGATGCAGAAACTATAACTCATTAAATCAGGCTTGAGGTCCACCATTAAGAAGAGAAGGATGTGGATATATGGACAGGTGAATTCTCAAGTGTTCCGCTATATCTTTTGGCTTGATTTTATTCAATTACCTCACTCGCTTTCCCTCATAAATGTGCCCTGGGGTCCCCTTTACTTCGCGATAACATCACGTATGAGCTTTGCTAGTTGTCAAGTAGACTTGTGAAACGAAAGAGGATGCAAGCCAAGAGGTCGTCCAATAACTCAACATGCTTGTCGAGAAAAACACTTTGAAATGAAATCTTTACTGTCCCATACCCTATAAGAGAGAGAGACAGAGAGAGACAGAGAGAGACGAGGGTCGAATGAAGCACACTTTCCTAGGACCATCATCCTCTTGTTTCCTGTCATCTCTATGATATTGGAAGGAATATGGCATAATGGAACAATCATGTTGAAACATCACAGTATGGTTTAGCCTAAGCCCTGTGATCCAGGCTTGCAGGCACAGATGGGTATTCGTAGAGGTAGCTAGTTTTTTCCAGTCATGTGTTCGTCCCCGTGTCATGACCTGACTCGCACGTGCACCCCTTGTCGATAAGTCCCCTTAAAGTCTCCTTATTTTCTTGTTTTATTTTATCTCCTTTTTATATTATCTTGCCCCCTTTTATCTCCTCATTTTACATAGCCTCTCCTTTCCAATCCGTCATATCGAACCCCTCGAAACCTCCTAGCTTTATCTCATGATACTTTGGTCCAGGCATTTGATACTTAGTGTATAGTATAAAAGACTCGATGTATTCAATACAAAAACTTAACTTTGTTCTGGTTGGTTTTCAAACTCAACAAGTTCAATCCTGACATGAGAACAAAGTTCCCCACTCAGCCAAGGTCCCTAGCTCATCGTAGCAAGCATTGTTCTTGTTGTTTCCCCTCTCTCATCACACTCTTAATTCTTACTTGCCTTCTGCGCTAAACACGCTCAACCAGCCAAGTACCTATTCCTTATTTTTCCACCCCTTACATCACTAACCGTAGTTAGACATAAGTAGCAAGGAACCCTAGTCAGTAGGCACAAAAGGGTCGCTCCAAGGCACCTTCCAGAGTTGAACAGTTGGGTCTGTATCCTTTGGTGGGCCAGCCTTTCCTACACCAGTGCAATAGGCAATAGTCATTCCATTGAGCCTGGGTATTTCACAACTGCTCTCTGATTTATTGATGTCAACATGCATCATCTCATGGCTGAAGAAGACTTCAACCTGCTTCCTACATGTGCTGTCCAAAGGCATCAGACAGGCTTGTCTGGCTGAGTCCTCACTTACACACATGTAACAGCATAATTCATTCAAGAAACCATGTCTTTCAATACTCAGATGCCAACTGAAGAGTCTGTTGGAATACTCCAAACAGGAATCACTTCCATTCTCAATGCCATCAACAATCTTATCCCTACCTGGGGTACTACCACTGCCAATCTCTACACCACCACCCAATCCATTAATCAGCTTGCAATTGCCACCACACAATATGCCAATGCTACTGCTAATACAACAGCCACCATCACCCAACTCTCACAACCACATATTAACATCACCATCAATCCAAGGACAATTCTTTTACCTGAGGAATTCAAAGGGGCAAAAAACAAATCAGCCTACTTCTTATGTGCTTGCAATTAGTACTTTGTGCAAGCAGACATTATGAAAAATAGTGTCAAGGTGGCAACAGCTCTTGCACTAATGAAAGGAGAAAAGGCTAGCAAGTGGGCTGAAAACCAACCCAAGCTTATCCAAAACAATGCTGAGGGCATGATTACCAGCTGGACCACCTTCCAAAAATCATTCAAAGATTATTTTGGAGATTGCACCCCTCAGGATACCATGGCAACAAAGATCCAAAACCTTGTGATGGGAAGTAAACTGGTGGACAAATACAATACCAAATTCAACAACCTCAAAAATGACACTCAGTAGAACAAAGCAGCTCTACAAGATCAGTACAAGCTCAGGCTTGACAGAAATTTCTTGATGAAAGTCTATTAATGTGATCCAATTCCTGCTATTCTACAAGACTGGCAAGATAAAGCAGATTTGCTGGACTGACAGTGGAGGCAGATGAAGAACACCCTTACCAGGGCTGAACAAGAGCAACAAGCTACAAAAGCAACTACACCCACAGCACTCCTGCTTAGTGCCAAACCAACTCTATTACAAAAACCTCCTAAGAATCCAACACTACAGACCCAAACACTATGGAAGTTGATAGGACTTGCAAGAGAGGGCCACCCACTTGTTACAATTGTCAAAAGGTCAGACACATTGCCCAAAAATGCTACTCACCAAAGGTCATCAAAGTAGTGGAGATAGAAAAAATGACAGGCAAGATGAAGAAAGCTATGGCTGTGCAACTTCAAGAACAGGGTTTTTGAAAGGCTCACCATCTAGCCAAGTGGCTGAGCCTCTTGTAGATTCTGGACTAAAGATTAATTCTATTCTATCTGTGCAATATAATCAAGAACAATTTATTCTAATGAAACCTAAGGCTAACAACAAACTAATCATTGGATCAATAGAAAATGAACAAACTTCTACTACAGTAGAGGTAGAGCTTTGGCGGCTAGACAATTATGCTGTGTTAAGTGTCAAAGAACTTTTAGATTCAGGAGCCACAAACTGTAAGGGCAACCTCCAGAGGCTAAGTCACACAACTGGGAGAGGGAAATCTGAAGTTTATTAGAAATGGTACAGTACGACAGGACATACAACTAATCACCTGGCAGAGGGAAATCCAAAGAGAACAAGTCTAAGGATCCCTCTGCCGCAGCATGGCACATCAGCGTGAGTGGCAGAGGCATGGAAACAATTATGCAGTACTTCCCAAAGGGTGTCAAGAGACTGGTCTCCAGGGTCTCCAGACCATGTCCAACTCTATTCCAAGCTTAGTGCAACAATATGCCTATTCCTAGCAGATCCAACTGGCTGCTCAGCCCATCTTTTTCCCTTCTGTCTCTTAGTAGTTAGCCTTGATGAGTCATATGCATGGACCTTACTCAGCATCGATTATTGTTAGTCATACTCCATTACATACTGGGGCCCACTTAGTAAACAGTATTAGTCTTAGCATAGCCACTGATGTAGTATATATAGGCAGCCTGTGGGATAGAAATATCCTCAGACTGAACAATAGTAGTGTTCTTCTGGTCTACACACCAAACCTACTGTAAGTTCTCTAGTGACGTTTGACCACTTGGTTAGCCTTGTTGGTCCCTTGCTTGACTCTTGCTTGCTTCTATGCCTGCTTGACTTCCGCTTGTCACCAGTGCTTGCTGGCTCTGTAGAAGGAGTTCTGCAGACATTAAGCATTCCACTTACAAGTTGTTCAACCTTCTACATTGTCTGCCCTTCTAGCCCACAGTATTCAGCTCTATTCCCTACTATGTCTTCTGACTCTTGGTCTCTTGCATTGCTGACTTTGTGGAAGAAGTTCCGCAGACATCAAGCATTCTCCTTACAGGTTGTTCAGCCTCCTACACTGTCCACCTTCTTAGCCCACAGTATCCAGCCCTATTCTCTACTATGTCTTCTGACTCTTAGTCTCTCTCTACCCCTACAACTCATACTCCTGCAGCAGCACCCTCTGCTTGCACTTCCAACCTGGCCTCTGGTATGCCTCCTGTTCCTGGGACTAGCCCTGCCAAGATGCCTCACTGGACTGCTGACTGGTTTTCTATAATGCAGCAGATGCAGCTGACACTCACCGCTCTGAAGAGTGGACATGTGATTGCCACCACTCAAACCACTGAAAAGCATAGTAATGCTCTGGTTGCCCATTGCTTTGCTCCTTCTGGCTATCCTAAGCCTTCCAAGTCCTCCAAACCTCCTACCATGCTCCCTTCTTGTAATCTTTGACAGGTCCCGTGATCTACTTCTAATACTCCCCTAGCCATCCCTCTTGCTTGAGATCTTCCTCCTACCAACAGTAAAGCCCCTTGTTACAAATGTGCTCTCAAGCTCCCTAACTCTCTTGTTGCACATGTAGTTGGGCATCAGGAGCGTGGCTTTAAACAAGCCCATGACTTGTGTGGCTCCTAGTTGGCTGCCTTTTCAGTTAGTCCAGCTGGTGGTGAAGGCCGACATTTTGTCACTATCCAGAGCACTGACCAGAAGATTGGTGAAGCCCTTGTTGTCTTTGGAAAGCACATTGCTAAGAAGCGTGTGCATGCACCACAAAAGCAGTGATCTGGCAATGCTGTGCCAGCTGTTGCTGCACTGGCCCCTTCTAGGGATCCTGTAAGGGCAACCTCTGGAGGCTATGGCTCAGTCACACAACTGGCAGAGGAAAATCCAAAGTATATATAAGTAATACAACTATAGCTACTCACCTGGCAGAGAAAAATCCAAAGAGAACAAGTCTAGAGATTCCCTATGCCAGGAGTGGTGCTTCCAAGGCTCCAGAAGCATGGGAAGTAACTGTATAGCATGACAGAAGCCACAATAAAATTTATAATCTGAAAAAGGAAAATCTCTGAAAATAATCAAAAACTCGGAAATTGCCATTGCCAGAGGTCATGCACATGTCTCATGTGACTTGCTTAGTAATTTGGAGGCCAGCCTTGAGATGACTAAGCCTCTGGAAGCATTGGCTACACTTGTTTGAATGATAACTAACTAAAGAACCAGAGCACCTCAAAGGCTGAGAATAGTACTAATAGATAGTGTTGAAAGAATAGAAGCAGTAAAGTAAAGAGTGACAGCAGAAATAAGGAAATAAATAGAGGAAGAATGAAGGAATAAAGAGTGAAAGAAGGGAGAAATGAAGAGTCCCCTGACAGAACCCACATTGTCCACCCCAAAACCTCTTACTCTGTCTGCACTACCTCCTCCTCATATGGCTTCAATGCATGACTCTACCATGGACTTCTAAGAACCCATTGATTGGGATGATCCATCTCTTATGCCAGTCTTGGCAGCACCTTCACTACCTGCCAGCTTGCCTATGGCCCTCTCTATTCCAACTCCAGCTCTGTCATCCCCCATGGTCATCAACTATGCCTTTGGGCATTATGCTTGGGGCACTTCTGAGGCATCACCATGTGGCACTAACACTGCTCAATGCTCTTGCCCAACCCAGGAAAGGTAAACACTGGTCATCAAGGCAACAAACCTAGAGAAGGGGCTAATGTCAGGGGACTGGTCTCTGGACCGTGTCCAACTCTATTCCAAGCTTAGTCTAATGATATGCCTATTTCTAGCAGATCCAACCAGTCGCTCAGCCCACTCTTTTCCTTTTTGTATCTTAGTAGTCAGCCTTGATGAGTCATATGCATAGACCTTACTCAGCGTCAATTATTGTTAATTACATACTGGGGCCTGCTGTCAGAGGACTGGTTTCCGGACCGTGTCCAACTCTACTCCGAGCTTAGTCTGACAATATGCCTATTCCTAGCAGATCCGACTGGCTGCTCGGCCCACCCTTTCCCCTTCTGTCTCTTAGTAGTCAGCCTTGCATGCATGAACCTTACTCAGCATCAATTATTGTTAGTCATACTCCTTTACATACCAGGGCCCAATTAGTAAACAGTATTAGTAATAGCACAGCCACCAATATAGTATATATAGGCAGCCTGTGGATAGAATATCCCCAGGCTAAACAATAGCAATGTTCTTCTGGCCTACACACCAAACCTACTGTAAGCTCTCTAGCGACATCCGACTGCTCGATTAACCTTGCCAGTCCCTTGCTTGACTCTTGCCTGCCTCTATGCCTGCTCAACTCCCGCTTGTCACCAGTGCTCGCTGGCTCTGTGGAAGGAGTTCTGCAGACGTTAAGCGTTCCCCTTACACCTGCATGGTAAACAGTATTAGTCTTAGCATAGCCACTGATGTAGTATATATAGGCAGCCTGTGGGATAGAAATATCCTCAGACTGAACAATAGTAGTGTTCTTCTGGCCTACACACCAAACCTACTGTAAGCTCTCTAGCAACGCTTGACCGCTTGGTTAGCCTTGCTAGTTCCTTGCTTGACTCTTGCTTGCTTCTATGCCTACTTGACTCCCACTTATCACCAGTGCTTGCTGGCTCTGTGGAAGGAGTTCTGCAGACATTAAGCGTTCCTCTTACAGAGGGCATGGGAGTGTCCTGGAGATTTCTAGAAATCACTAAAGAACTCCAGGATTTCAAAAAAGGAATTCCCCTGACATCATCCCTCTTTTAGAGCATGGCGTCTTGATGCACAGGGTAGAAGAGATTGTGGATAGTGTGGTCAGGCAGGAAGATGGAGTAAAGGCCATAGATGACTTGGGCCACCCTGGAGTGGTTGCAGTGGAAGTCTCTAATGAGGGCAAGTGCGTGAACATTTTTGGCAAGCTTCCAGGAGCTGTTCTCAATACTGTAGCTCTTCCACTTGACCTTGTACTATAATTTACATTGGAATAGGTGGCTGTCCAAGATCTTTTCTACCTTGTACTCTGCTCTGTCATCAGCAAAGACCGGAGGTGGGAGAGAGGGAGCTTGTTGACCAAGAATGGGATTGTCCAGAGCGGGCAAGAGCTTGACCATGTTGAAGACCAGGTGCAGTCAATGCATCTCAACAGGCAGTTGGAGTTGGTAAACAAGGGGTCCTACTTGATGTTTGACCATATACAGTCCTAGCTGCATATGTGAGAGCTTCTGCAAGAGTCAAGTGGTTGCAATGTTAAAGCCATCTAGGTAAACACAATCCCCGGGCTTGGACTGGGGAGCCGGAGGTCATCCTCGATCATAGTACCAGGCCATGTCATCCTTTGCCTTGGTCAGCGCAGTCTTTGCCTCCTTCTGTGCCTTTTGCATGTGGTCAACAAAGTTGTTGACCAACTTATTCTCTCATGCACATAGTTTGAAGCCTATCTGGGGGTATCAGCCAGTGTTGAGGAAGAATGAGGAGATCAGTGTAGATGTGTGGATGTGGTTGTTGTACTAGAATTCCGCCTCAGAGAGGAGCTCATCTCTGCTGCTCATTGCAGAACAGCTAGAAGGACTGTTCTAGTTCTTGATTGATGTGCTCAGTCTGCCCATTGGACTGTGGGTAGGAGACAGTGGAGGTGTAGAGCTTGATATGCAGGAGGTGGTAGAGTTCCCAAGTGAAATCTGCCATGAATTGCAGGCCCTGGTTGGAGACATAGGCATTGGAGAGGCCATGGAGTTTCCAGATGTTCTTCTGGTATGCGGCGCCCATTGCAGAGCAGGTCATATGTATTGGAATGAAGTGTGCTTGCATACTATAAAGGTCCACAACAACCATGACGGTGTTATATCCATGCATGTCTGGGAGTTCCACAATGAAGTCAATGGAGGCCACGCTCCAATGTGCAGCAGGCATGGAAAAGGAGTGCAGTTGACCAGTTGGAGGGTGTTGGTGGGGCTTTGTCTGGAAGTAGAGATCACAGGTGCTGGTGTATGTTCCTATATAGCATGATATCTGCAGCCACCAATAGTTTTGGGAGACCAGCTCCAGTATCTTCCATTGACTGGGATGTTCTGCAATGCAGAAGTTGTGGTGCTGTTTGACAATGTGCCTCCAAAACTCTGGATTGTTTGGCATATAGATGCATCCCTGGAAGGTGAGGAGTCTGTTCTATAAGCCCCACTTGTTGGTGCATATGGATTTTGCACCAGAAGAGCATTCCAAGTGCAGCACCAATGCGGCTTTTGCAACCAAGTCCTCCTGCATTCTCTCTTGGTTACCTTGGTAGATGTCCTAGAGTATGTTGACCTTGTCTCTCTGAATTGCCACCCCTTTGAGCACACAAATGGCAAATAGCTCCAGGTGCAAAAGGATGATGTTGTTATTGTCCTCTGCATCAGAGCTGTGGTTGGCATGCCAGCAGAGGGTGTTGGACTTCCTCATGCTTTGACTGACCTTGTGATGCAGTGTAAAGTCAAAGTTGGCAAGATACAGGGACCACCAGGCCTGTTGATGGTTGAGCTTTTTAGCCATCCAAAAGTATTGCAGGTTCTTGTGGAACTTGTGCTGGGCCCCTTCCAGGAAGTGGCGCCACTTCTTCAGCAACCAGATGATTGCAAGCATCTCCTTGTCATGGATCTTGTAGTTCTGCTCCATGGCATTGAGGCTCTTAGAGTAGAAGGCAAGGGTGCCACTTACCATTCTCTGGAAACTGCTGAGAGAGGACTGTGCTGATAGCAAAGTTGGAGCTGTCTGCCTTGACTTGGAAGAGTCAATCATTGTCAGAGAAGAGCAGAATGGGCTTAGAGGTGATAGCAAACTTCAAGGCATGGAAAGCCCGCTGTTCTGTGTCTCTCCAAACCCAGGCAACGTCCTTCCTGATGAGGTCAAAGAGGAGGCAAGCATGGTGGGAAAAGTCCTAGATGAACTGCTGATAGAAGTTAGTGGACTCCAAGAAGGCTTGTACTTCTTTCTTGCTCCAGGGCTCTAGCTACTGCATGATGCTGACCACCTTCACCAAGTCCATCTCCGCCATGCCATGAGAGATGATGAGTCTGAGGTACTCAATGTGGGTCTACTCAAACTCACACTTCTCTAGCTTGAGGTAGAGCTGGTGTTGGCGGAGATGGTCTAGGACAACTCACATGATCTAGCAGTATTCCTCTAACGTCTTGGTGTAGATGAGGATGTCATTGAAATACACACAAACCATGCTATTGGCTATGAGGTCTAGGAATATATCATTCATTATGGTCTGGAAGGTGGTGAGGCTGTTGGTGAGTCCAAAAAACATCACCAGGGGTTCAAATAGTCTACAATTGGTCTGGAATGCTACCTACCACTCATCTCCCTCCTAGATGCACACATTGTTGTAGCCCCAGTAGATGTCCAACTTAGTGAAGTAGCACACATTCTGGAGGTTATTAATCAGTTCTGAGATGAAGGGGAGCAGGTAGTGGTTCTTGACAGTCATTGCATTGAGCACACAATAGTCTTGGACCAACTAGGAGGAGCCATCTTTCTTCTTGATGAAAAACACCAGAAAGGCTATCAGAAACTTCAAGGAATGGATTTGTCTGGACTCCAGATTCTCCCAGAGGAACATGTTGAGTTTATTCTGCTCTTTGGATGCAAGCAAGTAAACCTTGCAATTGGTCAGTTTCAAATCTAGCAGGATTTTGATGGCATGATCCCACTGCTTGCGTTCCAGGAGAGAGTCAAACAAGCCATTGAAGAAGACATTCTTGAAGTCATGCAGGTGGTCAGGGACCACATCTCGAAAGGCCCTTGGAAGAGTGTTTGCTGCAAAGGCTTGGGCTAGCTGCTAGAAGGTAGTCTGGCTAGCCCAGATCTTCTCCTCAATCAGCAGGGGTCATAGCATGGTGGTGTAGATGCGGTCTCCTACCTCAATAGCTTTGTCTGAAAGCTCTGGGTTCAGCATGGGTAGGAACTCCCTTTTGCATCCCTCTTCCTAACCAGGGTCTTCTCCACTATGCCTGTCATCCTTGTGGAAGGCCTCTCTACAAGGGAATGCTAAAGGTGAAGGGTTCAGCAAGTCAAGATCTGCAAATGGGAGGTATCCCACTTGACATGCCTGGATAGCTGTGCATTCTTGCATTGTGGTGTGCTGCTCCCTTTTTACTTTGTCCATGCAGGTGATGCAATGTTGGGGACACCGACTCATGCTGATTTCTTCTGAGGCTCAGTCAATCTTTGAGTTGTGCTTCCAAAGCCAGAGAAATCCCAGGATCATCTTCTGTTTGCTAATGCTTACGACTACAAAGGTAGTGCACTCCACATGGGACTTGTAGCGCAGGACAAGGTCCACCACAGACTTGATGGATCCCACTTTGTTACAAGTACCGTTGACATTGTACACCAGAATGAGGAACAAGAGGGGCTAAGTAGTGAGTTGGTGCTGCTCTACATAGCTAGCTTCCACAAAGAGTCCTGTTGCTCTGGAGTCCAGGAGAGCAACTATGCTCTGGGTCTGCTGCGTATTGGTGGTTTTGATCTCCACATTCATTCAGAGCAAGTTTGGTGATGGGGTAGATGCTATGACATGATCTCTTCTACCAACAGACATGCAAATTGGTTAGCACTAGGCAATGGAGGTGTACTTTTCTGTCATTCTTGTAGAGGGCCTCTTTATGAGGAAACACCAGAAGTGGAGGGTCCAGCAAGTCAAGATCTATGAACAGAAGATATCTCATCTGACATACCCAAATAGCTGCACATTCCTGCTTCATGGTGCACCACTTCTTCTTCACTTTGTCCATGCAGGTGGCACAATGCCAGGAGCACTAACTCATGCTGATTTCTCCCAAGACCCAGGTGATCTCCAGATTGTGCTCTTGGAGCCAGGGAAACCCCAGGATCATCTCCTGCTTGCCAATGCTTGTGACTGCAAAGGTAGTGCACTTTGCATGGGACTCGTAATGCAGGACAAAGTCCACTATGGACTTGATGGATCCTACTTTGTTACAAGTGCCATTGACATTGTATACTGGGATGGGGGATGAGAGAGGCCAAGTAATTAGTTGGTGCTGCTCCACATAGCTAGCATCTACAAAGAGTCCTGTTGCTCCAAAGTCCAGGAGAGCAATTATGCTTCAGGTCTGCTGGGTGTCAGTGGTTTCAATTTCTACATTCATTTGGAGCAAGTTAGACAATAGAGTGAAGGTGATGATGTAGTGGCAGAGGAGATGGTGCTCTCAGGCAGGAGTGCGCACCCAAGGAGGAGTTGAGGAGGGCTCAGGAGAGTTGTTGAGTATGTCAGAAGTGGTGCTTATAGTTGGAGGTACTGAGTTGTTGACAGAAGTTGTATTGATCTCTTCTACTGATAGACATGCAAACTGATTAGCACTAGGCAACAGGGGTGTACTTTTCACCTGTCGTGTCCCTAAAAACCCTCCTGCTGCTCCTCCAACTCTCCAACAACAAGAGGTGTCTCATGCATGCTCTCTGGAGCAGGCACATCTGGAAAAGGGATTCTGGCCATGTTGTGGGCTGCCAGGAGTTGCAGGAGTAGCTCCTCCTGCTCTTCTAGGGATAGATATTGGACCTCTAGGCCCCAGGAGCAATGGCAGGCAAAGTGGCCCTGTGCACCACAGCGTCAGCACAAGAATGAGAGGGTCACGCACTGCTGAGAGGTATTCATGTCCATTGGAGTGCCCAGGAGTAGTACTGAGGGTGCCAGAAGCACTGCTAACAATGTTGTCAGGGTAAGAGTGGTCAGTCAGCAGGGGAGCATGATGGGTATGTGTAAGGATGAAGCAGAGGCTGCAGTCTTGCAGAGGTCTTGTTTGAGCTCCATGAGCTGCTATTGCTCCTAAGCTACCTGGTACCACAACAGGACCTGATTATTTGGCTGCAAGGTTATTGATGCACTCCGTCAAGACTGGATGGAGCCCTTCTTGGAAGGTGAGGCAGAGTTGCAGACTGTTGAAGTACTCGGCCTGCTCTACCAGCACATAGAATGAGTTGATGTACTTATCTAGGGATCACTTTTCTTGGCCATACTGATCCTTGTCTTGCAGGACTAGCATGGCAGTTTTAGCCAGGTTTCAGAAAAAGAACTCATTCTAGAACTCCCATTTAGAAAACCCTCATTGTGTAGGTGGCTGCTTGTCCCGACTTTATATAGGACAGGCCTCACATAATCTTCAGCTGCAGACTGTTGGGGTACTTGGCCTGCTCTACTAGCATGCAGAACAAGTTGCCAGCATGCAAAACAAGTTGATCAGGGATTGCTTCCCCTGGCCGTACTGGTTCCTATCTTGCAGGACCAGCATGATAGTCTTGGCTAGTGTCACAACCCACCCTTGGGCCTGAGCCTTGGGCCTGGACCACCCCACACACTCCCTAGCAAACACCTCTCGCACGACCCCAACTCGGGACGAACTCCATGATTACTCAACACGGCCATCACGTTATACCCCGGCCAACCCTGATGCATCTCCTGGACATCACCAGCGGACCCCGGTGCTCCCGCACATCACCAACAATCCCCGGAGACCCCCAGCACAACAGCACAGCAACCCACACATCTTCTGACGCATCAGGCATCATCAGGCATCACTCAACGCATCATGCATAACCCGCATCACCCGATGCATTATGCCATGCATCATGCATCACCTCGCGCAGTCAGTCCATGCATCATACATCGCAACGCATCAGTCCCACATCATGCCTCGCCGCGCCATGTCACCCCTTGCACGGTGCCACTGTGACTCTCAAAGCAGCAGTGCCACTACCAGCTGACACCTGTGAGTCTCCTTTGTTCTCCTATATGTGCCAGGACGCCACTAGAGCCCTGGGGGTAGCCTTTAGACCCAGGGCCGGGACCCTGGACCTCTCCTTTATTGTGTAGTCAGTATATAAGTCCCACCATAGCACCTAGTACAGTAGTCTTGATATTGCCCTCACTTCTCGGTTTTCTCTCATATCGCTCCGGTTTTGTATATTTGTTTTGTACTCGCCTCTATCTCCATTGTCTTGTACTTGTTTCTACTTGTCTTCGCTATCTCTTTTCAATCTATTCTTCTTTGTTCAGCTCCGTCAACTCAGTTCTCTTCCATTTCTTCTCATCAGTCTCCCGGTCTCTCCGGCCTTCAGCCTAATTGGTCCAGCTCTGCCAGAGTTTGGCTCCGCAACCATTCAACCTTAAAACCTTGTCCACGCAATCACTTTTTGTGCCATTTCCATGACACAGCTGCTGGCACATCAGCAGCTCCGCTGATTGTCCTGGAACTTCCTTGTCTACTTACTTGCCCCTGGCGCTTGCTCTCTGCTCGCGCCCCACTTTTCGTGCTCTGGTGCACTTCACTCAGCAAAACCCCAACTCTGGCGTGCTCCTCCGTGCCCTGGCATGTCTCGTCTACCCCAGTAGGCCCCTGTTGTGTCTGTAACTCCTTGAGTCCGCTTTGTAAGGCCTCGTCCAGACTTGCTGAGCCCTTGGGTCAGCAGAACCTGACAGCCAGGTTCTTGGAGAAGAACTTGGCCTGGAACTCCTATTCAAACTTGGCCCACTCTGCAAAGTTGGCAATGCCACTGGGGTCTCAGAAAGCCCTCATTGCATAGGTGGCTGCCCATTCTAACTTCAGATAGGACAGGACCCATGCAATCTTCAATTTGTTGGAGACAAAGTTGTCACTGCAGAGTTAGATATAAGTGACGCAGGATTGCAGGAATTGTTCTCTGGATGCATAGTCACTATTGTATGTATTGGGGATTGCTGAGCACAGGCTCCCATGCTGGGAAAGGTAATCACATAGCACAAAGGCATTGCGCCAGTAGCATAGGTGGCAAGGAATTAGCTGCTGCTGGAGTAAGATGTTTAAGAAGCATGTAAAGAGAGTCAGAAATGATTTTGGTGGTTTAACAGAGGTGGGTGAGTTTGGCAGTGTGTTGTGTAAGGAGGCTTGAATAAGTTGCACCTGCATTTCTAAATGAAGCAAGTGGGTCCAAGCTTCCTCGCTGAAGGCCGTAGCATCTGAGAGAGCTTCTGAAGTGACCAGCTGAGACATAGAGAGCGTTGGTGCTTAAGCCTAGTGGAAAAGCAACAAATAGAGGCTGGATAAATTTTGGCAGCTATAGGGGGCTTCCAGACCAGGGTTAGGAGACTTGTTCTGCTATAAGGGCAACTTCTGGAGGTTGCAGCTAAGTCACACAACTGGCAGAGGGAAATCCAAACTTTATTAGACAGTACAGTATGACAGAAAATACAACTAATTACCTAGCAGAGGGAAATCCAAAGAAAACAAGTCTAAGGATTTCTTTGCCATGGCACAGTGCATCAGCACAGGTGGTAGAGGCATGGAAACAACTATGCAGTACTTCTTAGAGGGCACAGAAGCATCCCAGAGATCTCTGGAGATCCCCAGAGAACTCTGGAGTTCTGAAAAAGAGTGAGGAAGGCTTCAGTGAATTGCACCTGCGTTTTTAAATGGAGCAGGTGAGTCCAGGCTTCCTTGCCAGAGACCATGGCATTTGAGAGAGCTTTTGAAGTGGCTGCTTGAGACATAGAGAATGTCAATGCTTGGGCCTAGTAGGAAAGCAACAAATAGGAGCAAGATGGATTTTGGTAGCTATAGGGGGCTTCCAAACCAGGATTAGAAGACTTGTTTTGCTGTAAGGGCAACCTCCAGAGGTTGCAGCTAAGTTACACAACTGGCAGAGGGAAATCCAAATTTTATTAGAACAGTACAGTACAACAAGAAAGATAATTAATGACCCAACTTGAATGGGAGAATCTTCTACTGCACCTCAAAATGTTACAAGCCACAGTATTCTGTCTTGGCCAACACCTCCTCCCTCTCTCATCATTGAGGATGAAGATGAATCCCCTAGTAGTGGCTCTCTTAGTTGGATGTCTAAAGTGAAGTCAAAGCCCTTGAGTAATGTTCTATTAAGCTTTTTAACCAACAAAGTTGGTGAAGGAGATGCTGCGCACACAATGGGGGCCCTTTGATCTACAATCACAGTGTGCACCACTGACACTGGATGCAGCAACCGCACCTGACCCACTGGCCAGTGACTAATAACAACCAACTTCTGACAGATGCCCTGCTAAGCAGAATAGATCACACAGTGGCCTCCTCCCCCTCTACTTGAGGACCAGCTAGAGGCTGTAAACCAGTGAGTTGTAAAATTGATGAATCCCTTGCAAGTGAACTATCCTCGAACTTTCTCGATGCATACCTCTTGGAGCTAACTCCCTTGAACTAAACCCAACCCTGCCAAGGTAGTACATGCAGACCACCCATAAGCCACCTGCTAGAAGACACATTGCTCCAGAACTAATTAATTTAGAAGAACAAATATGCAATTTTCTGCCCACATAAAAAACACAAGGTAGTATATGAATTGAATGAGGAGCTGGACAAACCCCAGCACTATGACTCCCAGGACTCTCTAGACTGATGCAAGAAAAAGACATCAGAGTGTGAGCCTGAAGAAACAAACCGGGGTACGTAGTCACAACAGAAAAAGAAAAAACACACTGGATGATAAACTCTCCAATATGGAGGAATTGAAAGAGGAACAAGGAGCACCATTTACTCCACCCCCCC
>QLOM01017780.1:0-21497 GCA_003313785.1 Termitomyces sp. MG148 | reverse complement strand
TATGTATGGAAATTTTGGTTAAAACTGTCATTAGGCAAACTAAGTGAACATTTTCATCCTCTATGTGCCTGCAGCTTCAATGTTGTAGTCTGTTAGCCATCTAAGTCCTTTTTTAGATTTTTTTTGGATTCTGGACAAATGACAATCCTTGAATAAAGTATGTAATCAGGCACATTTGATGCAGGTTTTTGCACGCATTAAAGACTCGGATTATCATCCTCGTAATTCGACACTTGTTATCCGACGCGAGGTCTCATGTTCGAAACTGGCACCACACTTTTTTTATTCTTCAATTGAGTCTAGTTGACGGCGCACCATTATTCTATCATTTGTTAAAAAAGGTATCCTTCTCTAGTTCACGATACCTGGAGGGCGTATGTGACGACAGTGACTGATCCTTACTTACTTTACCCTGTGATTCCTACTACACCGACTACTATACCGGCTATGTTCCATTGCCGTACTATATAAGCCAGTACCGGATGTGTAGACAGTAGTTCTTCCCAATTCTAGGACTTACAACAGTTCTTTCTATTGCGTGAAGACTCTAGCTTCGTGTGACAACACCGTTACCCACGCTGTTCTCATAATATGGCTTCCGCCAAGAAGTCAGTTTCCTTATCAAGCATATGTCGTACAGATATAATCAAAGGCCACGAAAACAGCACAGTCTAGCTTCCCATGTTTTCTTTCAAGTTCTCCTTGAGCCTTGCCGCATTGTTCTCTCCACTCTTCCTCTTCTGTGCTTCGACAGCCGCTAGTCCTGCCCTCTCACAACCAGTGGTGACTAGTTTCAAGTCTAGTAATCAAGATGTAGGTGTACGTTTTGTAAAGAACTCCGGGATCTGCGAGACCACTCCTGGTGTTACTCAACTCTCGGGTTATATTGATGTCGGTACGAATATGTCCTTGGTGAGTCAAAATTTACGACCATTAAATTCTACATGGCTCACATTTAGTCTAGTGGTTCTGGTTCTTTGAAGCTAGGGAATCTCCAGAAACGGCTCCGTTCACTTTATGGTATGGTCAGCCATCTATAGGACATTGAATGGACGGAACTAAATATATTTCCCAAGGCTGAATGGTGGTCCTGGTTGTTCGTCTATGATTGGACTCTTTCAAGGTATATTTCCCAGACGATTTGACGGAAATAGTAGAATGACTGCTTCCTTTCGACAGAGAACGGCCCATGTACTGTCAATGCCGATGGAAAGTCAACAACATTGAACCCGTTCAGGTGCGAAACATCATCTTACATGGTATATTTTCAGAAGTTCATAAGCCTTCAGCTGGAATAATGTTAGCAATAGTATGTTTACACTGTGGAAAGTCAGATTTCCTGTCTGATGAGTCCTCCGTAGTAATATATATTGACCAACCTGTCGGCACCGGCTTTTCACATGGAATTGACACGGTTAATAGCACGCAATCTGCAGCACAACTCGTGTGGCAAACATTCCAGGTTTTGTTTGAGAGTTCTGCTTTCGCAGCGTATCAGAGCCGGGAGTACGTTGCATCATTTGAGTTAAGACCTCATCTTCCTTATTATTTTCAAATGGATCTTTAGGTTCATCTTCGCGACCGAAAGCTACGGGGGGCACTACGGACCTGCTTTTGTGACTTATTTTGATCAGCAGAATGCTTTAATCCAGAGCGGGGCCCTCGTAGGTGAAGAAGTGGTGGTCAGCGCTCTCATGATTAATAAGTATGTTTCGAGGCCGGAGTTCTCAGCGTTTTCTGATGTCGCTAGTGGTTGGATCGACCCCTTGATTCAGAATAAGGCATATGTAGATTTTGCCGCAAATGCGCCTGGATACGGGGCACTTGTGTCTCCTTCGACCATTAGGAAGATGAACAACTCGTTCTTTGCAAACAACGGCTGTCAGGTTCAAGAAGAAGCATGCTACGCTGCCGGTACCACGGATTCTTCAGACAAGACATGCATCGAAGCGGATGATTTCTGCGTATGCTGTAGAATTCAAATTTCTCGGATCTTTCTTTTAATTTGACATGCAGACTCTGCATCTGTTCGTACCTGCGATAAATAATCGCGACCCATATGACCTGCGCCAGAATTCGTCTGAAGCATTTCCTCCCGAGTTTTACGTGAATTATCTAGGTCTGTCATCTGTGACAAATGCTATAGGTGCAGAGGTGGCATATGGAGAGTGTCCTGACCCCCCTTTTGAGCTCTTCGCTCAGACGGGTGACGTGTGTCCTAGTCGACTCTTGTAAGGTGCGATGTTCATTATACTTCTTAGGACGCACGAACTTGGCTGTCGCAACTTGCCGCTCTTGCGGACTCAGGCCTCAAGATTCTAATCTGGGTAATTATGTACCCGTTATCGACCTATCTGTCGGCTGATTTCCTTTGCTGGCGACTTAAGGCTGGCGACGCTGATATCATGTAAGCGATAACATTTTACTAGTTATTCTAATGATTTATACTTGCATCAGCTGCAATTGGGTAGGAGTACATGAAGCAATAATGAAGATGGAATGGTCTGGAAAATCCGCTCTGAATAGCGCAGCATTTACAAATATGACACTCGATGGGGCTTCTGTTGCAGCAATTAAAAACGTTGGCAACTTTTCTTTTGCGTCAGGAATTCCTTAGCTTGTCAGCAATCTGCACTGAAATTGACGGATTTCTAGGCGTGTATATGCTGCTGGGCATGAAGTTGTCAGTATTAAATACTGTTTCAATTTAAGAGACTGACCTTACGTTTGTCCAGGCGGCTTTCCAGCCTGCGGCGGCACTTGAGATGTTCACTCAAGTGATCAACAAGGAACCTCTTCACTCTCATCAGCAAAATGGTTGCTCTGGTACTTGGCCAAATATGGCAATGGACCTGTTAGATAGGGAGATAAGGATTATAATAGCTTTCTTGTACTTATTAGTCCAATGTAACTATGTATTTTTCATTTAACTGTGGTTCATTATGATTTTTATAAAATAATGTGTTATAACTCTGGTATAGCTCATAAAATGTTATATTATAAAAAGATAAAGAATAAATTGACCTTCAAAGGAAATCACAAAAAGGCAACCCTCCCTATTTGGCCAGGTAAGTATAATGTTCAGAAAAAAAAGTCTGATTTGCATCTTACAATGTTATGCTATCCAGAGAATACAATCTAAGGTTAGTCCAAGTGAAACAATGTCAAGAAATAGTAAAGCTTTACTCTCACACAAGAGAACCAGATTGATCTTTGATTCTAGTACTACGTAGTATGAAAGTAAAATTGGTTGCCTTACATAAGGCAGCCATACAATAATATATATATTCAATTGTATCTACCAGAGGTACACTTTCACCTTGGGCCTGTATCAAACATATGTGCTTGAGTACATACAGTCCTAGTCTTGCACGTGTTGTATCCTTTGTGATGGAAGGATACTTCTTCCACAGCATCATACACTGAACCTGTAAGGTGGACTTGACTTGTCCACCTTCCTTGTCATCGGAAGTCTTGTCTTCCCAATGCACTGCTGGAGTCCTTTGCTCAGGAATAATAGTTCTCTGAGGCACAACATCCCCTTGTTGCTGCTGTGTCAACGGAGTTGACTCAGTTGGAACTTTCCAACTGCCTGTCTCCGATTGTTGCATCTTCCCCAGGAAGTACAACAAAGGTCTGTGACCTTCAGGAGGGCCAATACTCCAGGTCTGAGGCAATCTCCTTGGCCTTCCAGGCTGCATATAGAAAGCATTGTCTCTCCCAGTGTTCTGTTCTGGGGTCTCCCAGACTACTCCTGTCCTGGCACAGCAGTTGGTTGTGCTTCACTCCACAGAGCTCCACCAGGCATTTCCTGAGGCTGCTGGAGGGGTTCCTCCATTGTAGCCTCAGTGAACTCTAACCTGGGATGAACCGGGTCAGCTGAGACAGCTAGCAGGTATGCTAATGACTGGTCAATGGTCTCACCATTGCATGTTGGTTCTAGTGGTTGATTGGAATCCATTCAATCACAATGTTCTGTGTATATGTGGGTTTGGGTGTGTGCATCAAGAAATTGATGCACTGTTCATTGTTTTTTGCAAGGGTCTCTAGACTGATAGTCTAGAATCACAGTTAATTACTTGTAGTACTTGAATTGAACCTGAAAGGTTCAAAAAAGTGAAACGTTGTCAAAAAAAATAGTAAAGCCTTACTATCACACAAAAGAACCAAATCGATATACAATTCCAGTACTACATAGTGTAACAGTAAAATTGGCTGCCTTACCTAAGGCAGTGTTAGGGACCACTGATCCAGGGGCTTGCTGTAGAGCAATGAACCCACTAGTCGGAGGGGCTTGGGGGGCGATAGAGGCTGCAGAGGGCTTCAGAGAAATAGTCTGAAGTACTCCAAAGTAGTCCAATCATGGTTGTAGCTTGACTGGTGTGGAAGGGAATCAAGACATGCAGATAGACTTTCAGGAATAGTGGGGTTGCACAATGGAAGGAGTGGACAAGGACAAGAGATGAGTTAAACTACGGAATCACAAAATAAAGGAGACAGAACTTTGGAGCTGGGGAAGGAGAGAAGTTCTGATGGTCAGAGGAAACAAGAAGAAACCGAAGGCAAGCAGGAACAAAACAAAATACATGAGGAACAGAACAACACAGATGGATTATTACAAAGACAAAAATGCGAGATCAGCAAAACGGTCCGGAATTGGAAAGACAAGGAGGAGGGTACAGAATAAGGTTCAGAGAGATGATGAATTATGAAACCAACTAGCGGTCAGAACTTAAATAGGGAGGGATTGGCAATGAGTTCTCCCTTGTAAAATAGGTATAAAAAGCATACAAGTACACAAAAGATGACAGGTTTTTTCTACGCCCCATTTTAAAGAACAAACCTTTAGTCTCCGCTCTTGCTTGTCCTGTAACTTGGCCTCAGGACCGCACCAGTACTCGGAAAGACTTGGAACTCGTCTTGTAGACTTGTTGTCTTCTTCACCAGTAGCCTAGCTGAAGTGTGGAATCTGAAATCGGTTTCGTCGTCTTGTTGACTCGCTTTTACATCTGATCCTCCCGATTGACAGGTTCACTGTTAGTATCTTGGTTGCAGCCTTACTAGACATTTGGCTCGGCCCTATCTTTCTGGTTGTCTTGCTTGAGATTGGATTCTGGGTTCTGGTTCCATTGTTTTGTTGGCTTGTTGGCTTATTTGTTGCTATCTTGATAAGAAAAGCTGAGGTTACGCTTTTTTGATACCATCACTCTGCTTTTCTTACGCTTTGTCTCTGCTGGCAACATACTGTTGAGGCTGTTGGTATACTTGTCTTGTTGTGCATATGTCCGCTTTTTCCATCTAACCTTACTTTGCTCGCTATCTTAAGGCACGTGACTGCGCCACACCTCGCTTATACAACTCAGTCAACCCAAGTCAACTACCAGCTTAACTACAAAGAGATCTATCTCCCTTCTACACCGGAGTGGCAATGAAGGTTGAGCATGAGTGGAAGAGGTTGGGACTTAGGATTGGACAAGAAATGGAGAGGAGAACAAGTTTATTGAGAGAGGGAATAGAGAAGAGAGACAGAGAGTAGGAAAAGATAAGTAGAAAATATAGGTAATACCAAGACTAAGGACCAACTAAGGACCAACTAAGGGGCCAAAGCCTTATATACTTGGAAAAGGCCAGGAGCGTGCAGGAGCAGGCCCCAAGGTCGGCGAAGTACCTGTTTTGGTGGGGATGTGTAAGAGGATAGGAGCTGAGAGGGAGTGGCTGGATGGAAAAAGAAGGTCAGAAGATAATGCACCATTGATGTGTGATGCATCAGCAGGGAAGTTGTGTGCACATAGGAAAGGGGGTCAGGTTGGGGTCAGGGCCCATCCTGGACATGGGTGGAGAGCAGAGGGTGAAAAAGAAGTGATTGGGTCATGACATTACCTCCCCGCTAGCGTCAAGCCCTTAAGGCGCAGTGTTGACAGTCTCCAAGTGTTAGGAGTGGGCATGGAAGTTGATAGTTGATGGATCTGCCACACAAGTTCAACTTGTTGAATTTTATGGAGACCATTCTTTCTCTCTTCTCTCATGTCCTCATCAACAGGCCAACCAACATTGAACAATAACCTTGCTACCAGCTCATTATTCCCAAGGCAGCATGCCTTTGCCGCTATGTCCATCACTCACCGTACTCCTGCCCCTGCATTATCTCCTTGCATGGCAAGGGTCACTACTCACGCCCCTCCAGTGCCCAACGCACCTACTCTGGCCACAGTTTGCATGACCATCAACCACATTCCGGCCCCATCCCTGGTACCGCCCCAGTCCTGGTGCCTGGCCAACGCATTAGTGAGTGTTGTCTGTAGCTTGACGTATGTTCCTCATCCAGTCCCAGTGCAATTTTTGCGCCCACAGTGGCCAGACTTGCTTGTTTCTGCCCCTCGATTCCCAATCACAACAAGGGGGGGCTATTTGTGGGGCCTGCCAGCGCAGGCATTCATGCTGTATAAACACTGGAAGAAGACAACTTGGATTTTCAATTCTTGAAAAACGACCCCACAATTTAGCTCCAGAAGACATACTAAATCATGAAGGCAACTCTGACATCTTCCCCACTCTGGTCTTCCACCTCCACACAGCACTCACATCACAGGACACCCACTTAGCCCAACTCCCCTCCCACTCCTCATAGTCCTTCCTCCTCTGCACTACTATTGCTCCCTTTAAAGAACCTGTCAACACCCTTATCAATAGTGGCGCTATCAACAACTTCATTGACAAAGCATGGGCTGCTCTTGCCCCCAGACCAACATGACGTCTTCCAGTCTCTATACAACTTTGACTCTTTGATGGGAACTCCTCCTCTGCTAGTGACATCACTCACTTTGTTCAACTCCTCATCACACTTGCCAATGGCCAGTAGCAAGAACTCTGACTACTGGTCACCAAACTTCATGCGTCTGCACCACTGATCCTGAGACTTTCATGGCTTTGCAGCACAAATCCCTGGATCAACTGGCAGGACATCACTCTTCATCTTGACTGTGGTAGCACTTCTGAGAAGGCCCCCATGTTGTTCAACATCCCCATAACCCCCCACCTTCTGAAGGCCCCAACCACTCCCAGAGTAGAAGTCCTGACACTAGAGCAACTCACATTCCATTCTATTTGGTTCTTTATCATCAACATACAACTTGGAAATGCCCTAGAGCCACTCTCTGCCCTCATTAATAGCAGAGCCACTGAAACATGCATCAGTGATTGCCTTGCACTCCCTCACCAAAATCTTGACCACCCTCTCAAACTCCAGCTCTTTGACGGTCATCCCACGCCCTCAGGTCCCATCACCAAAACTCATTTCAGCACCCTCACCCTCAATAACAACCTGAAGTTCTCCATTGACATCCTTGTCATGCAACTCCATGAGTCAATACCCATTGTCCTAGGACTGCCCTAGCTTTGCAACACCAACCCCAACATCAACTGGAGCTTGCTCACAATAACATTCTCTTGTCCTGGAGTAGAACTTGCCGCTGTCATATTCTTCAGGCTATAGCCCTGCAACAATGATGCCTCCACCCCAGACAACTCTTGGAGCACCAACACTTCCTGCGCAACATCTGGAAGCGCCTCTTCATTTCCCTCCAACACTCCCTGCAACAAATACTTGGGACCCACCCTGGCCACCTGAAGGAAACAACAGCTGAAAACCTCAACAAAACACAGAAAAAGTCTCAACAGACTCTAGGAGCCCCCTTGTCAACCTCTCAGCAAACTCTGGGACCCCTGGGACTAGCAGTTCACAAATGGCAGTAGTAGACCAAACCTCTGCCTCTAGATCCACCAGGGATTCAACTCCTACTCAACCCCTGCATTTCCACCTTATTTTCCTCATTATCCACTTACAGCCCTGCAGAACAATGGCTCAAGAATAGCTTATATTACATTTTTAGCCTTTGCTGAAGAAACACAAAACAACAAGAAAACAAAAAAAGAAAGAAAGAAGGAAAGCCTAGGGCCCAAGTTCAAGGTGGCAGATTCACTTCCTTATCGCTCCATTCCACATACCCACCCTCCTCCCTGCCAATGGCCAACAACACCTCCATCTGGACCATTAGTGCCTCTATACTGTTCTCCCATATGAGTAAGACCTCCTTGGCATCTGTTGCCACTTCTAGCCATGATCTTGGGACCACTGTGTTCCTCCACCGGTGCCCTGCCAATAACCACCTGAGCTGTGACACTCCCTGCTCCAACTCTAGAGAAAACTCATCCAGCATCCATCCCATACCTTCCTGGATTGAAGCATCCATGGTAGAGGCCCCATCAAGCAAGACCCGGTGCTCCTAGACCCCATCTAGACAAATGGTTAACAACCTTGGATACAACTACAAGGCCATCTACGAAGCACTCTGACCTGCCCTGATATTACCTCACCCACCATCCACTCTTCTGATGAACAGCCAGACTCTCTGCTGCTTGTGTGGACCTCAACTCCCTTGACAAACAGGCCATTTGTTCTGCTCAGAGATTCACCCTCACCCCAGAATCCTGCCCTGCAACCCTCTTTGACTCTGACCCTGCCCTCATAAGCTGGACCTGCAACTCATGCACTTCTAGGGCCTATTTGTTCTCCTTCTCCAGTGCATCATTGTGCACTTGCCAGGCAGCATTCTGCTCCTTCTGTGTCTGCTGCAACTCCACCCCCTGCTACAACTCCACTAAAGCTTCCAACCACTGGCACAAGCCCAAGTTCATCACAGACAACTCCCAGTTGGCCACTACTGGAGAAAATCAACCACACACATGGACCAAGGAGAAAAAATATGAAGCCTGGAGGGGCTTGCCTCAGGAGGAGACCTCCAGGAACAGTTGGAAGGAGGACTAGAACTCGCCTCCGGAGATGGAAATGCTTGCTGCTTACCTTTGCCCCAAACTCTCAGACCAGAAGACCCCACACAATGCTTTCTGTGAGGCGGCCCCACCTTCCCCATTGGCACCTCCACCCTGTCAGGGGACTTCTATTTTCAGAACTTCCTTTTTCAGAACTCTGGAGTTCTCTGGGGATTTCCAAAGATTTCTGGAACGCTCTCATGCCTTCCAAAAGGTACTGCATAGTTGTTCCCATGCCTCTGCCACCCACACTGATGTGCTGCACCATGGCAAAGGAATTCTTAGACTTGTTCTCTTTGGATCTCTCTCTGTCAGGTCATTAGTTGTAGTTCCTGTTGTACTATAGTGTTTCTAATAGACTTTGGATCTCCCTCTGCCAGTTGTGTAACTTAGCTGCAACCTCTGGAGCTTGCCTTTACAGCAGAGCAAGTCTTCTAATCCTAGTCTGGAAGCCTCCTATAGCCGCCAAAATCCATCTGGATCCTATCTGTTCCTTCTTCACTAAGCTTAAGCACTGATGTTATCTATGTCTTAACCAGCCGCTTCAAAAGCTTTCTCAGATGCTACGGCCTCCAGCAAGGAAGCCTAGACCTGCCTGCTCCATCTAGAAATGCAGGTGCAACTTACCCAAGCCTCTCTTACCCAGCACACCACCAAACTCACCCACTTCTACCAAACTACCAAAACTATCTCTGATTCTCTCCACATGCTCCTCAAATGCCTTACTCCAGTGGCAGCCAACCCCCTGCCATCTACCCCACCAGTGCAATGCCCTTGCACTGCGCAATCCCCCCTCCTAGCACAGGAGCGCTCCAACATCTCATGCCTGGCAATCCTCAATACATACAATGGTGACCGTGTGTCCGGAGAACATTTTTACCAATCCTGCATTACCTACATCCAACTTTGCAGCAACAACTTTGTCTCTGACAAGCTGAAGATTGCATGGGTCCTGTCCTATATGAAGTTAGGACGGGCAGCCACCTATGCAATGAGGGTCTTTTGATGCCCCAATAGCATTGGAAGCTTTGTGGACTGGGCCAAGTTTGAACAGGAGTTCTAGAACAAGTTCTTCCCTCAGAATTTAGCCAAAACTGCCGTGCTGGTTCTGCAAGACAGGGATCAGTATGGCCAAGGAAAGCAATTCCTAGATGAGTACATTGACTCGTTCCACATGCTGGTAGAGCAGGCTGAGTACTCCAATGGTCTGCAGCTGTGCCTCACCTTTTAGAAGGAGCTCCATTCAGTCTTGATGGAGTGTATCAACAACCTTGCAGAAGAACACCCCATGGACAATCAGGGCCTATCATAGTACCAGGTAGTTCAGGAGCAGTGGCAGCTTATGAAGCTTAAGCAGGACCTCTGCAAGGCCACAACCCCTGCTTTGTCCCTGTGCCTCTCTATCACGCTTTCTTATTGACCAACCTCTCTACCTCTGGCAGTATTGTCAGCAGCACCTCCAGCACCCCCAGTACTGCCTCCAGGCACTCCAATGAATGTGGACACTTCTTGGCAGCACACACCCCTCTTGTTCTTATGCCAACGCTGCAATGCACAGGGCCACTTTGTCCACTACTGCCCTCAGGGTCTAGAGGTCCACTATTTGTCCTTGGAGAAGCAGGAAGAGCTGCTCCTGCAACTCCTGGCAGCCCACAACATGGCCAGAATCCCTTTTCCAGACGCTCCTGCCTCAAAGAGCACATATGAGACCTCTCCTGTTGCTGAAGAGTTGCAGGAGTTGCAGGAGGGTTTTTAGAGACACAACAGGTGAAAAGTACACCTCCATTGCCTAGTGCTAACCAGTTTGCATGTCTGTTGATAGAAGAGATCAATACAACTTCTGTCAATGACTCAGCACCCCAAACCGTAAGCACTACCCCTGATGTACCCAATGGCTCTCCTAAGCTCTTCTTGACCCCTTCCTAGGTGTGCACTTTTGCCTGAGAGCGCTGTCTCCCCTACCGCTACGTTATAGCACTCACCCTGTTGCCAAACTTGCTCTAAGGCCCACTGCTCTGCATCTCTCCAAGCCTATGCAATGTCCTTCCTGGTGAGGTCAAAGAGGGGCCAAGCGTGGTGAGAGAAGTCCTGGATAAACTGCCAGTAGAAGTTGGTGAATCCCAGGAAGGCCTGTACTTTCTTCTTGTTCCGGAGTTCAGGCCACTGCATGACACTAGCCACCTTCACCGGGTCCATCTCTGCCGTGCCCTGGGAGATGATGGGTCCAAGGTACTTGATGTAGATCCACTCAAACTCACACTTTTCCAGCTTGAAGTAGAGCTGGTGCTGGCGGAGACGGTCCAGGACAATTTACATAATCCAACAATGTTTCTCCAACGTCTTGGTGTAGATGAGGATGTTGTCGAGATACATGCATACCACACCATTGGCTATGAGGTCCTGGAATATGTCATTCATCATGGTTTGGAAGGTGGCTGGGCTGTTGGTGAGTCCAAAAAACATCACCAAGGATTCAAACAGCCCATGGTTGGTCCAGAACGCTGCCTTCCACTCATCTCCCTCCTGGATGTGCATGTTGTTGTAGCCCCAGCAAATGTCCAACTTAGTGAAGTAGCACACACCCCAGAGGTTGTTGATCAGCTCTGAGATGAGGAGAAGTGAGTAGTGGTTCTTGACAGTCATTGCATTGAGTATGCAATAGTCCTAGACCAGCCAGAGAGAGCCATCCTTCTTCTTGATGAAAAACACCAAAGAGGCCATCGGAAACTTCAAGGAGTGGATTTGTCTGGACTCCAGATTTCCCCGGAGGAACGCGTCAAGCTCATCCTGCTCTTTGAGTGCAAGCAGATAGACCTTGCAGTTGGCCAGCTTTGAGTCCAGCAGGATCTCAATAGCATAGTCCCACTGCTTGCATTCCAAGAGGGAGTCAAATGAGGCCTTGGAAAAAATGTCCTTGAAGTCCTGTAGGTGGTCGGAGACCGCATCTTAGAAGGCCGAAGGGGCATTTGTTGCAAAGGCCTGGGCCAGCCATTGGGAAGTGGTCTGGCTGGCCCAGATCTCCTCTGTGGCTGGTGAGAGTCTCAGCATAGTGGCATAAATGCGGTCTCCTACCTTGATGGCTTTGTCTAGAAGCTCCGGGACTGGGGCAGGTAGAAACTCCCCCTTGCACCCTTCTTCCTGGCTGGGGTCTCCTCTGCTATGTCTGTTGTCCTTGTAAAAGGCCTCTCTACAAGTGAACACCAAAGGCAGGGGGTCCAGCAGGTCGAGGTCTGCAAACAAGAGGTATCCCACCTGGCATGCCCAGATAGCTGCGTGTTCCTGCATTGCAGTGCGCCGCTCCTTCTTCACTTTGTCCACACAGGTGGTGCAGCACCGGGGGCACTGACTCATGCTAATTTCCCCTGAGGTCCAGTCAATCTCTGGATTGTACTCCCAGAGCCAGGAAAATCCAAGGATCATCTCCTGCTTGCCAATGCTTGTAACTGCGAAGGTGGTGCGCTCTGCATGGGATTTGTAGCGCAGGACAAGGTCCACCACAGACTTGATGGATCCCGCTTCATTACAAGTGCCATTGATGTTGTACATTGGAATGAGGAACAGGAGGAGTCAAGTCGTGAGCTGATGCCGCTCCACATAGCTAGTGTCCATGAAGAGTCTGGTTGCTCTGGAGTCCAGGAGGGCAACTACGCTCCAGGTTTGCTGCATGTTGGTGGTTTTGATCTCCACGTTCATCCAGAACAAGTTTGGCAACGGGGTGGATGCTATGACGTAGCGGCGGGGGAGGCGGCGTTCCCAGGCAGGAGTGCGTGCCCAGAGAGAGGTTGAGGAGGGCTTGGGAGAGCCTTTGAGTACGTCAGGGGTAGTGCTTACGGTTGGGGGGGCTGAGTCATTGACAGAAGTTGTATTGATTTCTTCTACCAACAGACATGCAAACCTGTTAGCACTAGGCAACAGGGGCATACTTTTCACCCATTGCATCCCTAAAGACCCTCCTGTTGTCAGGGGGCTCCTCATTTCTCCCTTCTTTCACTCCTTATTCCTTCATTCTTCCTCTATTTATTTCCTTATTTCTGCTGTCACTCTTTTACTTTACTGCTTCTATTCTTTCAACACTATCTATTAGTACTATTCTCAGCCCTTGAGGTGCTCTGGTTCTTTAGTGATCATTCAAACAAGTGTAGCCAACGCTTCCAGAGGCTTAGTCATCTCAAGGCTAGCCTCCAAATTACTAAGCAAGTCACATGAGACATGTGCATGACCTCTGGCAATGGCAATTTCCGAGTTTTTGATTATTTTCAGAGATTTTTCTTTTTTAGATTATGAATTTTATTGTGGCTTTTATCATGCTATACAGTTACTTCCCATGCTTCTGGAGCCTTGGAAGCATCACTCCTGGCATAGAGAATCCCTAGACTTGTTCTCTTTGGATTTCCCTCTGCCAGATGAGTAGTTATGGTTGTATTACCTATATATATTTTGGATTTCCCTCTGCCAGCTGTGTGACTGAGCCATAGCCTCCAGAGGTCGCTCTTACACCTGTGACTCCTCCAACTCTCTGGTAGCAAGAGGGGTCTTGTGCATGCTCTCTGGGACAGAAGTGTCCACAGAGGGGATCCCAGCCACGTCGCAGGCTGCTAGGAGTTGCAGCTCCTCCTGCTCCTCTGGAGACAGATACCAGACCTTGAGGCCCCAGGGGCAATAGCGGGCAAAGTGGCCCGGTGTGCCGCAGTGTTGGCATGAGAGCAAGAGAGGCACACGCTGCTGGAAAGTGTCCACGTCCATGGGAGCGCCTGGGAGTAGTACTGGGAGTGGCAGAGGCGCTGCCAACAATGCCAGCAGAGGCAGAGCGGTTGGTTGATGGGGGAGCAGAGCGGAGAAGCACAAGAAGGAGGTGGAAGTTGCAACCTTGCAGAGCTCCCATTTGAGCTTCATGAGCTGCCACTGCTCTTGAGCTATCCAGTACCACAACAGGACCTGATTGTCTGCTGGGCATCCTTCTACGAGGTTGTTGATGCGCTCCATCAGGATTGGATGGAGCCCTTCCTGGAAGGTGAGGCACAACTGCAGGCCGTTGGAGTACTTGGCCTGCTCTACCAACGTGCGGAACAAGTCAATGTACTTGTCGAGGGATTGCTTCTCTTGGCCATACTGATTCCTGTCTTGCAGGACCAATGCAGCGGTTTTGGCAGGGTTCTAGAGAAAGAACTCATCTGGGAACTCCTGTTCAAACTCAGCCCAGTCCACAAAACTTCCAATGCTGCCAGGGCCTTGGAAAACCCTCATCGTGCAAGTGGCCGCCTGTCCTGACTTCATATAAGACAGGACTCATGCAATCTTCAGCTCATTGGAAACGAAGTCATTGCCACAGAATTGGATGTAGGTGACGCAGAACTGGAGGAAACGTTCCCCAGATGCACAATCACCATTGTACACGTCGGATAACGCTGAGCATGGGATATTGGAGCGCTCCCATGCTGGAAGAGGGGATTGCGTGGTGCAAGGGCATTGCACCAGCAGGGTAGGCGGCAGGGGGTCAGCTACCACCAGAGCAAGGTGTTCTAGGAGCGTGCGGAGGGAGTTGGAAATGGTTTTGGTAGTTTGGCAGTAGGAAAGTTTGGCAGTGTGCTGGGTGAGGAAAGCTTGCGTGAGTTGCTCCTCTGTTTTCAGATGGAGCAGGTGGGTCCAGGCTTCCTTGCCGGAGGCTGTGGCATCCAAGAGAGCTTCTGAAATGGCTGGCTGAGACATAGATAATGTCGGTGCTTAAATCCAGTGGAGAAGCAACAAATGGGAGCTGGAAAAGGTTTGGTGGCTATAGGGGGCTTCCAGACTAGGATTAGGAGACTTGTTTTGCTGTAAAAGCAACCTCCGGAGGTTGTGGCTAAGTTACACAACTGGTAGAGAAAAATCCAAAGTTTATTAGAGACAGTATAATATGACAGGAAATACAACTAATCACTTGGCAGAAGGAAATTCAAAGAGAACAAGTCTAAGGATCCCTTTGCCACAGCACAGCACATCAGCACAGGTGGTGAAGATGTGGAAATGACTGTACAGTACTTCCCAGAAGGTGTGGGAGCATTCCGGAGATCTCTGGAAATCCCTGGAGAACTCTGGAAACCAAAAAAGGAATAGAAGTCCCCTGACAGTGATGGCCATATTGGGGGTTTGGCTGAGTTTGTTCTAAAATTGGGTAGTCATGGAAGTGGTTGCCAGGGAATGTGTTGAGGGTCCCAGGACCAGGACTCAGGCCTGGGAGTTAGTCAAGCAGGTCATGACAGCGGATGCTTTGCAAGGCTCCTTGCTTTGATCATTGCATGTCCGGGACTGTACCAAGAAGCCATCGTGGCCTATGACACTGCCAATCCCCAGATTTCCTTCCAACTCATTAGCTGGACAGATGTCCAGCTCACCCTTCCAAAGTTTGAGGATGCAGTCACAGTCAACCTGACAAACACAGATATCCTGCATACATTACTTGTCAACTGCATTCTACTAAAATGGATTGACCATGCCTATACATTTGGTGTGGTCTTCCTTGAGACCTACTTCTTTGAAGCAAACACCTCAGTTGACCTATACTGCAATGTTGACAATGAACGTCATTGTCAACTCAATCAATATGGCGAACCTCCTGCTATTTCTCAGTGAGATAACTGGCAGAATCCCACCATCAATAATATGATCTGACTTCATGCACTGTTGGCACATGAAAACTCCCAAGGACATAACTATGTCAAGTGGAGACTATACTATCCAATTAGAATGAATCTCAATTGATGTGATTTGTGGCACTGCTGGTCTTGACATGGACCATATCCACCCTTGCCTGTGGTACAATAGACCATAGCACAGGCTCCCATTGCCTTGACATTGTTGGCACCTGTCGCCTCAACATTGTTGGTTAACGTTAACACTGAGATGAGGATTGATCTGGCCAGCAAGTTGGCATGCCTGCCATCTGTATGAATCTCATAGGTGGCTCATCATTCTTCAACTGGTACTGTTGGTTAACGTCAGCATTGTATTTTTTTGACAGATGACTAGGGACTTCGAGCCGTGGAGGCTCCATCTGCCTCCACATTTGTGGAATACATTAACTTTACTTTATTTTATTTTATTTTACATACCGCCATACATTGTACCCCATCATGTAGACTGCTTAGCAGTCTAAAAGGGGGGCATGTAATGGACCTGTAGCCATAGAACTGTGATTCTATGGCCTTAATAAAAGTATATAATAATTATTTATTAAATTAATTAAAATTACTATATTATTGTATGGCTGCCTTAGGTAAGGCAGCCAATTTTACTGTCATGGGTCAAGTACTAGAATCACATTCCAATCTGGTTCTGCTGTGTGACCCATAAGGCTTTGCAAATTATTTGACTACGTTTCATCTACCCTGCACTTTAGAGGGAGAGTGATGTCAGGTGACTTCCTTTTTCAACACCCCCAGGGCTCTCCAGACCACCCCTGTGCCCCCTAGGAATAAGTTCTGTGTTCTATATACTTGTTTTCCATCTTCTACCCTCATGCTAATGTGTCAGGAATTCTTAGACTTGTTCTCTTCAGACTTTCCTCTACCAGGTGATTAGTTACACTTCCTGTTGACTGTACCATGTTTAATAAACTTTGGATTTTCCTCAGCCAGTTGTGTGATTAGCCACAACCTCCAGAAGTTGCTCTTACAGGGGAATCCAAAGAGAACAAGTTTAAAGATCTCTCTGCCATGACACAGAGCATCAGTGTAGAAGCAGAAGGCATGGGAATGTGTAAGGAAAAGGCTTGACATCTGCAGAACTCCTTCCACAGAGCATGCAATGTGAGCAACAAGCAAGAGTGAAGCAAGCATAGAGGCAGACAAGAGTTGGGCAAGGGACAAGCAGAGCTAACAAAGAGTTGGACATTGCTAGAGAAGCTTACAGTCAGTTCAATAGATGGACCAAAAAAACACTGCTATTGTTCAGCCTGGAGATATTCTATTTCACAGGCTGCCTATATATACTACATCAGTGGCTGTGTTATTATTATTAATATTGTTTACTAATTGGGCCCTGTTATGTAAAGAAGTATGACTAACAATAATCAATGCTGAGTAAGGTCCAAGGCTGACTACTATGAGACAGAAGGGAAAAAGATAGGCCAGGTGGCCATTTAGATCTGCTAAGAGTGGGCATATCCTTGGTTCAAAGATCAGTCCCCTGACAAAATGACTGTACAGTACACAAAACCTATTTTCAGGAGGCTCAAGAGTGGTCTGGAGAGCCCCAGAGATGCTGAAAAAGAAAGTCCCCTGGCAGTTGCATACTGCACTGGAATGTGCAGCAGTGCAATGACAATATGGTAAAGGATGTAACTCTGTTACCTGATCAGAAAGTCATTCATGAGGATGTAGTAAGAGCAAAAGTTCAGAGATAGAGAAGAGAGAAGCAGTGAGAGTGCCACAAGGGCAACCTCTAAGCAGAAGGAGATGGTATTACACTTGCTAGATACCTAGAGCTCCTGGGACCCTGAACAGGATGATGGTGGCTCAAGGTCAAGAAGCACCCACCATTCCTCCTTTCAATATGATCATGGACATCTTCACCAAGTTGAGTCAAGTTCAAGAAATTCCATGAACCTCTTGGTGTCCTTTAATCCACGGTTCATCTTGAGGGGGAGTGTTGAGGATACACACCGAACTTATATCGTGTTCCTAACGTCACTGAGTTGGAAGTACTTACTGCATTTACGATGTTCCTTGACTGTGGTGATTTTCCTATTATTCAGTCCCTAAGCCTCCCAAGTCACCGAGACCGGTCCCTGTCAAACACTCAAGAGATCTTTCATAGCCACAAAGCGCGACTGCCGTTTGACACTTGTTCGTTGAGCCACAACTATCCCTTGTCCGAACATGAATATCATGGTGAGCCAGCCGAGTCATCCGACACCCCATCAACATCCATCGCATTATCATCCAGCTCGTGACGTATATGCTCAATTCCACCATACGGCACTTTCCCTTTAATCCATCGGCCCCATGGTTGGTCTACTCTACATAGCCCGGACGCAGTCGCGCTCGCCAATAGAGCAGATGCTGCAAGGCCATTGCAACTGTTCCACGTCACGCGGTGCACGCCGACCTCGCGCGGCCAGGCTCCCGTGCCAGCAGAGCTGGCTTTGATACGCTCCTGCTCTTTGGTGGCGCCGTCATGTGTGACCTTGGAATTAAAGGCTTTGGTGGCTTTTGACTTGGTGGCAGGACGATCTTGTGTTTCCTACTCAAGGTTAAAAGATGTGAAGCGAATCCCACAACAATGATGGTACGAGCCTGTGGGAAAAAGCTTTCTAGCATTCTGTACATTCCCGTTGCGCGGCAATAGTCAAGTTGATATATCTTGTGAATGAAAAATGGCTAGAGGACAACAGTACCGAGCTGCTTGATGCACAGAGGATATAAATAAATCCTGACTTACAACGGAACCACCCCGTCTTGTCGATCTGAGCAAATTAGTTGTAGTACAACAACCATCAGCGGAGCCTACAGCCAGTTGAGGATGGAGATCAGAGGCATTTACACTCTAAGAAAACATTGGTCGGCCTTTCTGGGAGTTGCAATCATTAGCGAACCTACCCAAACAGGACCCTGTGGCTCCAATAACGTATGTCCCCTTCCCAACATACTCGGGGACGCAGAGTACGCCTTGACAATGTTTTCGTGGTCTATTGTCACGGGTCCTCCTCCGAATGGTGAAAATGCCATAGCGTTAATTACATCTGTATACACCACTAAGTATGCTATTGATCAGCAAGACACGTACGTACCTCGAGTTCGGTTCATAACGGACCCATGGCCTTCTCGAATGTCCGTCATACACTCCATGCCATCGTAACCCCCACTTGCGATGACGGTAGGATCACCATTCGTACACGGTGCACCGGTAGAGGTGGCAGGTGGTGCCCGAATCCAGGCCAGCGCACGTATGGCGGATTGGTGCACCGTGATGTAATGTGTAGGTAAAATATCAGTAACGAGCGAAGAATCTGACACCGCTTAGGTCAGACCGGATGACGTATGGAATGAGTGGGTGGTACCATTGTCGATTGCTTTGAGATGCATGCCAATGTCGTAGACCGCGATGATGCCTAATATCAATGTCTTATGAGTCTGGAAAGCAATCGTACAGAAGAATGAATTACCATTGGTCGTCCCAATAGCAACTTGCTCACTGTTGGCCCAGTCGCATGTCCAGCAACTTGTCTCTTCTAATTCAATTCTCAGCAGCGGCTCAGGCAGATGAACTATAAAATCGTTTTTTAAACAAGACGTCGCCGACATTGGAAAAGAAACATTGACTAACCGTGGACAGGTTGCGAGGCACCATCCCCTGGCGCAACGTCTGTGGGGTAAGGAACCACATAGATCGACCATGAACCATCTTCGAAAATGCCGCTTAACAAGCCAAGTTTCCGAGGTCGACGGTTGCCAGAGAACTTGCGGAATGAGATTCAATGATTACGTTAAAGGGGAGGATAATGAGGACCAACATCGTCGTGCGAGGGTAGAGGACACCACTTGAGTTCATGAGCCGGTCCACTCTCAACACAAAGAACCATCTCGCACTTCATCTCACCAAGATCCGGCTCCTTGCCTTTGCTGCCTCTCTCTGCAGCTCTGAGGCAGGTTGGGCCAAGAGACCAGATCTGAATACACCCGGGATGTGGACGTGCTACTTTGACTCCAATTTCAGGAGAATGCGAAGCAGAGGGGAAAGGCGCGACTGCCAGGTATTGCTTGAAACCGAAAGCTGGGTGAAACATCTGAATTATCATTTTATGAAGGGGGTAGAGGGCAAGACGACCCTACCTTGCCGGTCATCTATGTGTGTTGGACACCAGTCGAGTCCCCAGACAGGTGCTCCTGCGTTGAAAACATGGGCAGTGCTCTCCGGAAAAAACTCGGCTGCAAAAGCTACTATGGAGCTAGCCATTAGACGACAGAGAGGGACGTACACATTTTGTGCGATTGTAACATCTCAATCTTCGTTTCAGTTTGCTCACCAAAAGGTCCTAGTAGGCAAGTAACGGGCGGCGGTGGTTTAAAATTCCCTTCTTCTGTAGTCACAACGTCTGTTGGTAGATATGGAGCTGCGTCACTATACAAGATGAATGACTACATTAACAGCGACGCAGGAGTAGATTACATACCTCTTGTTCAAGACTTTCCATCCAAATTTGACCGGAATGTCTTTATATACCTTCGGTCGTCTCTTCGCGTCGCTATCCATGTCCGGCACTTTCTCCACAGCTTCCTTGAACCATCCTCGATCCTCCACAAGTTCCCAAATAGGTCCTGGGCCTACATTATAGCCCCAAGACTTATTGACCCGATCTGATATTTTCGCATTCTGCGTAAAGTTGTTCGACATGGTGATTTTCGGTACTTTGAATAGTACAGGTCGCGACTCAAGACGTTCGACACGTCCCGTACGTGTGTATAGAGGAACTGCTCGGTGTCTGTGGTGCACGCTCGGTGCTGGTAGCACGTATTGCTGACGTTTTAACGCACGCGATAAGCTGGGTTTTGGGAGGCCTACGATGAGTGTTTTGAGATCCATCACAGTTCCTTATAATGGACAGAATCACATACTTCGTATCGTTTGAGCCTTTGTTTCGAGTACAGACGTGCTTCTTCGGCTGTGTGTCACAGACAGGGACACTTCGACGGTTGGTGCATCTTGGGCCTCCAAGTCCTCGTTCTCGTCCTCATTCCCGTCATCCTCCTCGTCACCTTCAGCATCACGGTCGGTCTCCGGCGCGAAATCACTTCCGGTGTCGCCATCGTCATCATTATAAACCGTGATGCGTTTGGAAGGCCCAGAAACATCGTCAAGTTCGAACCCGGCTAAGGCAGCATAACTAGGCTGTGATTTCCTGGGACGCAGTGTACGGGCCATTCATGAGGTGATGGCCCGTAGAGGAACACGATCTCGTTGTACAAGAGAATAAAACGGATCCCACTTACGAGAACCTGATCTTATCTGATATGATCATCTTAAGAAGAAGACGCTCTCGTTTCACGTCCTTTCGGCCCAGACGACCCTTACCATTATAGACGCATATCGATATCAAGATCTAGCCACTGTTTTGAAAACTGAAAACTCTGATGAGGGAAGTTATTCAACATCAATGATCACGATGTGCGCATAATGCTTTGTCTAGTACATAACTGTTACCGGAGACAAACCGTTTGCTTACACAAAAGCCCAGGTCCTGAGGGCTACAAAGATACACATGTATGTATTCTCGGGTTTCGGAAAAGCAGCTCAGAGTCAACCTACCTTTCAACATACTTAGTCCCTTCATATTGTATTGATATTAAATTGATGCCATCACCGTAACCTACTCAACATCGCTCTCCTCATGCCCCTCACCCTCATTTCCATCTTGCGTTGGAGGCGCAGCCATCCCACTTGTTGGACTCATAGAACCCCCGAAAAATCCACCTCCATTACCAGATCCACTAACACTCCTTGCCCCAAGGCCAAGCATATACATCGTCGACAAGGTCCTCGATTTCGGGTGTGCCGCCGCCGGCGCCTGATGTTGTATGTAACTTGGCATAGGCACCCTAAGTCCTAAACTGGCTAGGGGATCAAGTCCTGTCTTACCGTCAGCCCCAGGAGAATTGAGCGAGGGAACATGACGAAGTCGAGATGACATGACG
>QLOM01017779.1:0-21845 GCA_003313785.1 Termitomyces sp. MG148 | reverse complement strand
CCCTTCTCCTAACCCACTCGTCTAACCCCGTCACAGCGTCACCGTCGCGATCGATGCCATGCACTCTGCATCCAACCCCCACGCGTTCATGGGCGTCACCGAACAGGGCCTCGCCGCCATCGTCAAAACCCGCGGCAACAAGGACGTGCACGTCATCCTCCGCGGCGGCACCAAGGGCCCCAACTACGCCGCCGAATTCGTCCAAGACGCGAGCAAGACCATCCTCAAGAAACGCGAGTGGGCAAGCATCATGGTCGACTGCAGCCGTGTGTTCCCCTTCCCACTCGCTTAGCTCCTCACTCACTCACTCTCCGACGCAGATGGAAACTCCCAGAAGAACCATAACAATCAGCCCAAGGTTATTGATGATATCTGCGTTCAGCTCGCAGCAGGCCAGAAGCACATCACCGGCGTCATGATCGAATCACACATCAACGAAGGCCGCCAGGACGTGCCCCCCGAAGGCCCCGCTGGTCTCAAGCACGGCGTCAGCATCACCGACGCCTGTGTCGACTGGGACCGCACTGTCGCAATGCTCGACAAGCTCAACGAGGTCCGCCTCTTTCATTCAATTCTTCCATCATCACTCATACCCCTTTCAGGCTGTTTGTGAACGTCGCAAGGTCCTCTTTGAAGCCAGTCTAAGCCGTCCAGGTGCTTTCGAACGTGCTCAGCAGGTTTCCGCTTCATAGACCCCTAAATAGACTTTTACATATGCATCTAGATCTTCTTTATCTATGTAGCTGTAGTAATCAATGACACACATGACATCCGTTTCTCAATTGCAACTGAACGCTATCCCTTCCAAGCTTCAATGATCTCATCCAACGACCGGACGCTCCACCCCGATCCAAGCGCCGTTGTCATCTTCGTGCCCGCGCCGTGCAACACTTCTTTAATCCCCACATCAAGCCCGATAGCATCATTAGTTCCCCCAGGTGGCGCGAGCCCCATACACTGCGCATGTGCGTCCCGCGCTAGCCCCTTCAGGATAACAAGGATCGTAGACACAGGCACCCCGTTTCGGACCAAGTACCACGCGAGGTTGCGTGTCACTTCCGCCCCAGTTTCACTGACCACTTCCCCCCTTGCATACTGGCCCAGTACCCTCGTGAACTGCGGCGTCTTTCGGATTACATCAAGTCGTTGGTCCAGCGCATGGAGCGCCCCAGCAACAGTGCTGTCTCGCACCAGCGGTGGTCGAGGGTTATTCTCAGCGCGACCACTGAATCGTCTGTCGTAAATCTTGCTATAGAAATCGGCCGCAAACCTCAGATCTTGAAGCCGCAGATGGTAATACCGTGACTCTGGTGACATCGTTCGGTACAGCAACAGCGTCAGGTGTGTCTGGAGCGTCTGAGGCTTATCTTGAAGGATACTATCAAGCAACGCCGCATGGCAGTAGGCTTGAAACAAACGCTCCCCTTCCATCTCAGTCTCCCTGGCAAAGTGATCTGCGAATGCCAAGAACAAAACATCATTTGAAAACGAGGTGATGAATTCTCCCAAATCTCCTGCAGGGTGTATCTTTGTGTCAGTCGACTGAGGAAAGTCCAGAGTCGCGCTATCTCCTGCAGAAGCCCCTGAACGGACAAACAAACTTCGACTCCCTCTCGGATCCTCCGTGTAGCTCAAAAAGGCCGTTCTTCGTTTCACAAAGAGTGTCTGGCTGCGAAGCAAACTCTGACGATGTCGCGGAAGATTCTCCGTGTCCAGGTAAAACGGCCAGTAACGAGGCGTATCAACCCTTATTGACAAAAGCTTGTCAAGATCAGGTATAAGCGTCGGTGAAATAAGCTGAGTCGTGCCGTTTTCGTTTCCTTCTTTCATTGTGATCTTGACCGGGAGATATACCACCTCTGAGCTATCAACGTCACGGGCAATAAGACATCTTGGCTCGACTGCTAGAACCCAGAGATGGCGAAGCGCTTGTAGGTAGCTCTTGTTGTCCGACGATACGTGATTGGTGCGGGGGAAAAATGCCGCAACCATGCAAGCAATGGCGGCGTCCGAAGTTCCCAGAGTAAATCGACCACCACCCAAGAAGAGAAGGCCAATCGACATGTGTGTCGCCATGTGAACGCCATATTTCGATTGCTGGTTGTACATGGCCTGTTGATACATACCATAAGCATAACGAAGGCGCCTAAAACACGTAATTTCCCCCGTCCCTGCCATTACCATACTCAACGAGATAGAAATCAAGTTTAGTCCATCACGGTATGCTGAGCGCTTGATTTTATGATCAAACTGTGGACCTATTCACCAGATCAAGCAACCAGAAATAGAAAAGCAACTGAGGCGACAAACCTGCCGAGTACACCAGCCTGGTAAAGAGGTCAAAGTACCTGATGATCATCATGTACGCAGCTTCTCGGGCGGTACCCGCATACTTCAAACCAACAACGAAACAGCTTCCGGCCAAAATATTGTAGTAAGCAAGATCCAAGGCATCATCGATAGCGTGACCCTTCCGATGTGCATCAAAAGCCACACGAACAGTCGATGGTAACTGAGAAGTGAGCCATTCTGCGGTAGGAGAAACAGAATCCCACAGAATCAGTGATCGTGCAATGGTACGAATAAGTACAAAGCTAGGTTGGATGCGATTGAGAGCTACAACTGTATCTGGTATTGTCAAAATGTCCGCAATATCTTGCCGCTCTGTTCGCAAGTACATCAAACCCAGTGCAATTGTCGCAGAGGGTGATGCCAGATTTATGTCAAAGGGAAGATGCGAGCCCCTCTGGGAGAGCATACCCACGTCCCCATGTATCAAGGTTGTCAGGCGAGAAATTAGGGCCATGTCCGCTGGAGTAGATGAGCCTTTACCAAGCATTATCATGCCGAACGCAATAGCTGCCGCAGAAGTATAAGCTTCCCGATGTTCATTGCTAAGGTCTGGTTGCACGAGATCTTTCCTGTTGATTTGGTTAAGACACACTTCTGCCATACGTCGATTTTTGGTTCCTAGATAAAGGAGACCAACCCCAGCGAGCCCAGCAGACTGAGTCAGAAGCGAGACATTAAGATCTACGTTGGGAGTCGGGAGTAGAGCGGGAGTATGAACAGCTAGTAGCTTCGTGACATGTGTATCCCCACTCCCGATGTTCGCAGCAGAAAGACCTAAAAGAACTCCAATCGATGTCAAGTCATGCTTTGGAGTTAGATACCCAAATGTATGCCACGTTAGCATTTCTCGGAGGTGTCCAGTGAGGCCTAATCCAAACAGGAAGCCAGCATGCTCTGGAGTCAGTTCTGAAGGCTTATTGAATGCGATCCACGAGCTTTCCACGCCAGCAGAGAAAGGAGATATTCGCAGACCCGCCGCCACCCCATTGTGAAAATCGCCCCAATTGAGAGACTCTAGAAGTGGAGTTTTTCCTGCTTCGGGAGTGACAATGACATTCATCGGTTGCACTCGAATGCTGTACTCTACTTTCGGTATGGTGTATGCCTCGCGTGTGACCGTTGGGACTGAACCAAACGTAAACATTGCACGTCCAAATGGTAGAGCAAGGGTTCGTTCAGCGGCGTGAAGCACAAGAGTTTGGTGTTCTTTAGTTTGATCATGTTCGCTAGCATCGTCGTCAGTGCTTGAAACTTTTCACAAATGGAAAAACCAGACTTAAGTCCAGGGCGTTCGACCCATTTGATATTGGGAATCTTGGAGGAGCACAGCATACGAGCAACTTCCTCCAACCGACGGTCCTGGCCGAAGCGAATATCTGTAAAGTCTGCCAGGTCAAGTTCAACGCCTGTCATCGCTTCGACTTCTGCGCCAGCAGCAGCTCGGGCCTGCTTGACTATCTCACCAATAGTTGGACGAGGACTGGTCGGATTCTAATAAGAGAGTTGACGTCGAGCATAATCGACTGATTTAATAACAGACTTACAATGAATTCTCGGACAGATTTGTATCCGTCATTGAACAACAGATCCGGAGCCTCATCTGCAGAGGCAGCAAGATCGTTTCTTCCAATGGCACGATAAGCGGCCAAGGGCCAGTCCCCAGGTGGCGCCAGCTGGCATGTCCTGGCGGCTTCTCGAAGAGGCGCGGCAATACCAATTGGAAGACGGGACAAGAACTCGGGTTTGAGATTAGCACTAACCATGAGAAACATCGCATTCTCTGCTCTTTTCTCAGTCTGTGGCACACTCTTGTCTGCAAGGCATTTGTAGATGCTGGTGAGGTATTGAAGTGCTGAAAGTGGGTCAAGTTGTCCATAGGTGTAGGCCGGTGTATTGCCAAATCGAACAGCTACTTCTTGCGTGTCCCATGGGACCTGCCATTCTGGATTACTTATGCGCCCGTAAAGGATCGCAGAAATGTCCGGGGGCCAAACGGGCAGACGATCGTCGACAAACCCGATTTCTGACGAATTGCGCGTTAGAGGAAAAGGAGCATACATGACGAGCATACGACCAACCTGTAGTTGTAGGCGATGGCCATGGCGGCGCTGCATCGGGACAGAGGCGCTTCCAATAGTCTATCCATTCCGGACGTACTACTCGGGCTACCCCGCAGATGAGAGGCACAAGTCTGATTAATGACTGATACTGGTCGATCATTAGCCTAAGATTCTCTCCAAGGGTATGTAAAGCCCAAAGAGCTGGACCCATCAAAAAATGAGGCTTTCTCTTGTCTGCCAGCGACATCGCAGGATTCTCTAGAAAAGCCTTTGGAGGCATTTCAAGTCCTCTCAATGCAGGGTCGTCAGTGAATCGGTCATGAGAGGGTGAGAGTCCAAGCATGGTCCACGGTTCTTCGTCAACTGGCCCAGCCGCAGCCCCGTAAGGCAGTCGGAAACAAGAGAAAAATGTGTCTGAAAAATGAGCAAAATCGGCATCACTGGTAGTAGGACGACCACTTTCTGACCATCTTTGTAGAAACATTGTATGCAAAACAAACATGTAGTCAGACGGAAGGATCAATGAAAGAACCTGCATGCATTGAGACACAAGAAGGTCGTGGGGAACAAGGTCAATGGTCGCACGTTCTTTCCAACCATCTTGGAATGTGACCACAAGGGTAGAGAAATGGCCACTATGCACAGCAACAATGGGTCCGTGATCAACAGGTAAAGGAAAGTTCGAGTCAACTTGCATATCGTTGTCACCAACGTCAGCCGATGACTTTTGCGAATAGCACAGCTGTATAGGCAATTCCTGTGTGCCATGTGTAAGAATCGCCAGTTCATGGTTAGGTTTGACGACGAGGAGATCCCAAACGTTGTTTCTGGTTGCGCGAAGGGAAGCGACTGAGACGGCAGGAATATTGGTTAGAGGTATTGCATTCAGGGTATTATCTGGGCTAGGAGCAAGAGACAACAAGAACGCGCATTGCGAGTGAGGTAAACATATGGCCATAAGCGATCGCGAAGATACGCCGTCATAACGATCATCAAAAAGTGCGACTGAGATAAATCTCCACGACTGAGCGCTGGAAGACCGTCAATACTAGATCCCTAACCAGATGGTGAGAATGAAACTCACTCGCCAGCAGACAACTCCTGGGTGTACAACCGCTCCATCCAGTAAGCTGCCTTCATCCGCCCATGCTCAATTGGAAGAAGACCCGGATCGCCATCGAACCTTCCACCAAGAACCATGCGGTCCATGGTCACACTCAAATCATTTCTCGTCAAGGAATTGCGTCGGCCTTTGATAGTTCCAGACCTTTGGGACGATTCACCAGCAACAAGAGACGCCATAGTAGTTGTTGTAGAAAGGGCAGGTGGCATGCCCGGCAGAGCGGAGAGAGGTGGAAGGTCAGGAAAGCTCCCAAACTGAGGTGTAGGAGACTGTTCCCTAGGGCGCAACGTAGGTGACATTTGATGCCGAATGTCACCAAAAATCGCAGACGACCTGCGCCTCTCTACGCCAGCCATAGATTGTCGTTTTTTAGCCAAGACCTCCGCACGTATCTGTCCTATAGGGACCGGGGTATCTTTCGGCTTGATGTAGACATAACGCCACACAGATAACTGATTTTTCTCAACATCAACAGTAACTAACACATCGTCTTTAGACGCTGGGCCACGATGAGAAGCCCAAACGACCATCTCGGTCGGAGCGACAGATTTGAGCGGTTTTGTAGAATTCTCATCTTCGTCCTTGAGAGACGGCGTACCCTCTCCTCGAAGGCCGCCTATGATACCCGTAGTCAAGCCAACAGTTCCGGCCTCAGCAAACGGACTAGTCACAGAGAAGATAGTAGGCAATACCGCATCACCCGTGCTCTCGGCTTCTCTGAACTCGCTCGGTTCTAGCACACGCTGGATCAACACACCGTGGGGCGACAGTGGCCAGGCTTTTCGAACAATGAACGGAAGGGCATATGTGTATTCAAGGCCGTTCTTCACGAATACCCTCGCGATACTCCGCAGAAAGACAAACACCGCAGAAACACGCGTCAGTTTCCCAAGGTCTGGCATCGAGTTCTGGTGGACCTGGGCAAACGGTCCAAAGGTTGGTCGTTCATCAGGGCCAGGGCGGCGTGGAGGAGTATCATCTGACGACGAGTAATGACCTGAAAAATGAGATTTGGCAGGATTTGCAGGAACGATTTGCTCAAGCCAGCCGATACACGCCCACTGGATGGCCTGACCCTCTTCCTCAAAGTTCCACTTCTTCCTCATCACCCCACCTTGACTCAGTACCACCGTGTGAGCATTCCACGTCAGCTCGTCCACCGTCAACGGCTCTCCGTCGTCAAGAAATGAGGCAGATTGAATTGTCGATATTGACTCTGTATCCGAGCCCCGAAGGGCATTTCGGATCGCTTTCAACAAGTCTGATTCATGCGGCGGCGTGCTTGTACGCGTCGCACGAGAGAGGTATTCATGAGCTGAGGATGTTGCCGGTCCTTGCAGAGGGAAGGATATTGGAGTGGTCATGGCGACATTGTCGATGATTCCACAGCAAATTCGTCACGCGTCGAAGACGACGCGCGTAATTTGTTTTTGTTGTGTCTGAGGAAGCGAAAGCAGGCAAATATTAATATTCCCAAAATTGTACATACGGTCGAACGATAATTTTTTAAATACTCGAGTAATCGTAATGAGTGTATCCACTATGGTACAAACGTCGACCACCAAAACGCATATGTAAGTTGCTAGAGATTATCAGAAACATTCAGTAGGATAGAGTGAGCTTCCAAAAAAAAAAACAGCCACAAAATCGTCCCCGATACTTGTTGAAGAAAATAATCACGATATCCCTGCTCCGCCTTCCATGCAGCGAAACGTCTCGCTCCCGGTATATGTTCTGAAGAAGACTACTTTCGCCGACCCCATTGAAACTTTCGTAATACAGAATGATGCCAAAGGAAATTTTCGAGTGACTTCAGGAACGGGAAAGTCAGCAAAATAGCGTCACACCAGAAAAAAAAACACCACACACACACACGAACCGATCACGACGTAATAGCTTGAAGGCGTGATACCTCCTTGCTAATCTTCTTGCCGCTCCCAATGAGATCCTGACGGTTGGGTAGTGCAAATGCCGAGAGTGACTTGCTCTCCTCGCCGTCCAAACGCCAGATGTTGCCGATGGTTGAATCATCGTCGGCGTTGTGCGCGCGATGGAAGGACGCCTTTGACGTGGGCAAATCATCATACTCCTCAAGGGAGAGGTCAGCAGATGATGATGACGTCGGCGACAGTGAGGGCGACTTGACCATATCCTGCAAGAACGACGGAAGCAAGGGTGCAGGGGCGTGAACAGGCAAGGAATGGAAGTCAGGACCCGTAGAGTACAACAGAGGTGAAGGTTGGCGCTGACGATTGCCAGAAGTTTGATAGATTGGACTGCTCTGACGGCTGTACTGGGCCCTAAGCTCAAAATGGGACTGAGAACGATGGACCGGGGCATGAACCTGCATCTGTGGCTGAGGCGATGCATCATCAAAGGCGTATTTTTGTTGAGGTGGAGTTAAAGAGTGAGAGCGAGGCGCCTGAGGAGCAGCCGCCTGTGCTTGAGTTTGTGCCAGAACCGAAGTCAGCAGGGCTATACGCTCTGCCTGTACGGCAGCAGAGATAGAATCGCCATTACCCTCGGCATCTGATAAGGAGACCGTCAGTTTGTCAGAGATAAAATGAACAAAGCAACATACAAGGGAGACATGTCTGGCAAACCTTTCTTCGCCTCCAGTTGAGATAATTGCACTTTAAACAAACCCAATCACCTGGTTGCTGATGATCGTAAACGCCACTGTCAGTGCATATACAACAATGAAGTCCAAACTTGAACATACATGGGCAATAGGTCCTCGGTTGCCGGTGTTAAGGATGGGAGGTTGCTAGGAAAAATGGTACATGAACACCAAACAGATACCCTGATACGTCTTTACGTACTGGAACACCAACGAGGTTACTGGGACGGATTTGTCCTTGTTCAGGGAAAGGCTCGTTGTCTGGCCAATACATGATGCATGGGTTGAGAGGATCACCAGAAATGTTCTGGACTTTGCCACCCACGGCAAACGCCCGACCGGAAGGAGTCAAAAGTGGATGAACAGACTTGAGAAGCGGGGCAGTTGTAGATGATTGATAGATAGGTTGCTGTTGCTGGCGCTGAGAAGGAAGAGAAGACTTTAGAGGCTGATTATACGAGCTGAAGATTGGCTGCTGTTGGGGCACGGAAAGTTGACTGGAAGAATTTTGCAAGGAACTTGACTGAGCCGGGTAAGAGGCAAATCGGGGCGACGAGAGGTTGCGAGTTGGCTGCTGTTGCTGCTGCTGCGGTCCACCGGGTGTTGACCCTCCATTCGAGCGGGGACAGCCACAACCTATGCAGGTCAGGTTGCGCCTGTGCAAGATCATACAAGGAAAGGAAGCAGTAAGCATGGTGGTCGTCGTGAACGGTGAGACAAACATGGAGGTGGTCTTATGTCGATGACGATGACTTACCCAAAGTTGTGTGCGGCACATTTCGGCGAGCTGCATCTGTTTTGGAGAAATGAATAAGTTATGGTGGTCATGAGACGAGTGATCGATCGAGGGAAACGAGACATTGGTGCAAAAATAGTCTCATGTATGTCGGGGGAGGGTTAGAAATGCAACTCACATCCAATCACCGAGTCTGAAACTTGTCCTGGGGTTCGGAGGATTGGTGGAAAGGGTGTAATCGCCGGCATTCGTCTTGGAAGGCAGATCAAATGATTGCCGAGACGAGTGCAAGTCAGAACGGGACGGCGATACGCGCAGACGAGGTAAATCTGGCACCGGGAGACGTGTGGGCGGCGACTATGTAAAAGATCGTTAGTCCGGCAAGCATCGAGAGCGACGACACTCACAGGGGGTGTGAGGAGAAAACGCCGAAGTTTGTGAAAAGGCTCGAGATCGCTTTCGAGAGCAGTAGCGACGGACATGGTCGGGCCTGAGAGAGAGAGGGCGCTAAGAGCCTGAAAAAGTAGCAGGGTTAGTCATCGATGGATAGATAGATATAGACAGATTAGAAGGGCGATGATTCGAAATGAAGAGTAAGGGAGACAAAATGAAAGACAGCATGGACCAGGGCAACGTAAACGTGGATACGGTGCCCGAACAAGCAACACTGCCGTGAACTGCGTGGGCGCAATCAAGAGCACGAAGTAGGGCCAGGGCACGTGACGCAAGGAAACCGAGCTAGGAGAGAACCTACCTCTTCGTGTGTCCTGAACACAGCCCAGATGCTGTCCGGGCGACGCCCAGAATGCTCCTCGCTAGTCATCCACAGCGAGGTAGGCACAGGGCGTTGTCCACGGAGATTCTGGTGGCAAAAATGAGTATTACGCTCAGCGGCGGTGGGAAAAGCATCGTCGACGTACGCTTTGCGGGAGAAACAAGGCGGATAAGAAAGACTCTGCAAGACGTGGGAGATTATACAACTGATGACAAAATACGCGTCGAGATCAGCGGCAACAACAACACGCGATACGCCACATACCCGCACAACACGCGAGCGCGTCGTGACAAAGGCTTCATAGGAGAAGCGGGACGGCGAGGACAAGTAGGAGTCCAAGTCACTGCTGGCGGAGGAGCTGGGGGACACACCGGTGAGAGGCGTGGGGCTGGGGGTCGGAGACAAGTCGCGGACGAGGGGCTTGGGGGCGAAAGAGTCGATGATGGTGGGACAATCGTCCAACATGGGGGAGATGGAGAGAGAATCAAAACGGAGGAAGGGACTGGATTTTGAAGGAAGATGGGGAACATTCATGGTGGGATGACGAACAGGAGTAGGAGCAATGTTCTTATGAGAGGAAGCAGGGATGAATGGTGGGCGAAAGTGGAAGATCGTCGGTTAGGAGAAGAATCCTGAGGATTTATTAAAAACGACGTGGACGTCGCGGGAGAGGGCACGGAAGAGGATCGTCGAGGGACAGAAACTCGCGCCTGGACGTGTCGGACGGTATTTGAAGCCATCCTGGATTCAATTGAACGAGATCGGAAGGCTGATCGGCTTATACTGTACTTGCGCTGCCCGGCGACAAATTTGTTGTCGTCCTCTTCTGTGCCTGTTGTCATGCCCCGGTGGATCCTGATCCCCCCGACGCCTTAATGCCACTTGCTAAAAATCATAAATGCCTGCCACTGCTTCCTCTCTTCTTGCACGGAACCGAGCAGACGCTGATCGCGCTCTTCCGCGGGCTCGTATTCAGATTTTTCGTGCCTTTTGTTTCACCACCAGCCACCCATCCACGTCTCCGTTGCGTTTCACTTCGGCTGCACAAAGCCAAAATCCTATTTTGGGGCCACAGACGTCATATACTCACTCGCACTGGCATCCCAATCAACGCTAATTCCTGTCACTTCTGCATTAGGTGAAGAGAATGAATGAATGAATCTCGCATAATTCAATCTCAGCGACTCTACGAACCTTACCTGCCCGATCGGTGTCGCTGACAGTCTCTCAAACTCCACGAGTCGTCCTCACCCTAGAATGTAGCTTTACGAGCCCATTTCTGCTTTCTGACCTTGTTGCTAGCAATTAACGCGTTCCTGCTGTCCAACTTGCTCTCCGATCGCGTGAGGACCTTCTAAATATAGCTCACCCGACCACGATTTCGATCATGATCAAATCTGTCGGCATTGGCGTGGAAAAAGACATTGACTCAATGGGAGAGACAAGACATTGATCAACACTTGATGGTGTGGCGAACGTTGGAGTGGGACGAGAGAGTCAGTAACCGATTTACTGAGCACACGACGATGGAGTCATCATACTGCATAGTTTGTCTCCTGCCTAGCCGACACTTTTGACGGCTGCGGAAGGTAAGATTAGGCAAAGGAAACCGACCCCGTTTCAACATACCGAAGTGTCTTATTTAGAATTCATTCATTTTGCGTTGAACGTCCGAGACTGGAGCAAAGCACGGCCAATTTGTTTTTCACCGCCAGAAATGGAGTGACGTTGATATTGAATACTGAACTCCAGCGAAAGCAATGCCCATAACAGAGGCCGACCCGGCCCTTTCACGGTCGCCGACTCGGAGCCAAGTCTTATTTCATTGGCAAGCATTCTCTGACACCTCTCAGAGATACTTACTCGTGTCGGATGAGCCTCTCCACAAATATCGTGTTAACTGAGTCTCAACATTGTAATGTACCTGGTCCTCGTTCTGAACTGAATGGCAGTCGTCTCTTGGCATCTCATCCCCTAATAGGCGCCGCATTCACCAGACCGTGCCGAATTCCGAATTGAAGAGGACCCACAAGAACGAGGTCACCTATGTGAGCCTAGATTTTCTGAGTTGTAAAACATCCTCTGTCTACACATTCTACGACGCAATATGAATGTATATCTCGGCGGGCCAAGATTGATGAAGAACATCACCCAAATTGAAAGACAGCCGAGCCGTGGCGCGGAGTGTGAGGGTCTTCCGCTGACCAAGTTAAAGGGTCAGATAAGTGGCAACAAACCACGTTCCACGAGTCAAGAACAGTAATATGATTCGCCGCAATAAATGTGTGACTCTATATGAAGGACTGCTTTACTACTTTTCGCGAGATGGCTTAAATGAGAATGCCCCAGGGTAGACGAAGGAGCGAGATGTGGCAATGTGGCAATGTGGCAATGTGGAAATACGTGTCTAAACTTTGACTTACTGTTCGCTTCTGTCTTGACAGACGGAAAGCTGGCTGAGCACGTAACTTCGTTCTGCAGAAGTGTATCCCTCGGAGCCTCGTAGTTGATATTCATCGAAAGAGACGGCTTTCATAATCAACCGTAATCAATAACCTCTCTCCAATGTTGAGGATAACCTAGAGCGTGTAAAGGACAGCGGCGAACAGTCGAAATGGATGAACACGGTAAGCTAGCGAGCAACCTACGTTCCAACGTCATTCAAGTTGAACGTCATTACCAACAACCCTTATAACATTGGCAACTGATTTGGTAATGCATCTCCGAAAAACAAACACCGTCCTCATTAAACCCTGAGCCTATCGTACTAAATAAAGACTTTCGGCAGAACATGATAATGTAACATTACATTGAAGTGGTCATGCTGTCGCAGCCACGTTAGCCTTCTTCGCTGCATTAAGATTACCGTACAGTGCTTCTCCGAGAGCATCACCCTCTAACCTCACTACCAGTCCATGCGCCGCCAAATACTTCGCGTAACGCCTCCAAGAAGCAGCACCCTTGTCCTTCCCTTCGTTGTTGGGGACTTTAGGATCCGTAACACTCGCTAACACTTCCTTCTCCCTTTGTGCTGGCGGTGCTCGTTTGCCCCTCTCCAGGGTCATCAAGTTGCCTACCACAAACAGCCCCCTCCTGGCACGCGTAAGACCAACATTAAGTCGCCTCCTGTCCGCCAAGAAACCAATATATCCACCTGCGTTATTTCGCACCGTTGAAAAGATGATGACCTCCTTCTCGCGACCTTCAAATCCGTCCACTGTCTTGATTTCAATATTTGCGACCTGCATCGCACGGTGTTCACCCAGAACATCACGGAATCGTTGCCTGTAGTTGGCATCACGGTTAAAGAGTCGGGTGAGAAGTGAGATCTGCGCAACGTAGGGTGCTATAATGCCAATGTCGCGTCCCAGGAGCTGCTAAGAGGATGTTAGATACATAAAAATATAGTAATATTGAGGAAAGCGCTCACGGGATTGTTAAGAAGAAGGTCCTCAACAATACTAGCAACAATATGTGCTTCGCTGTGGTTGACACGACTACGTTCTCTCATAGATTCTGCACCCGTATGATCAATGAAAATAACCGACGGACGGTTACCTGTCGCATCGCCCCGCAGGTGCTGAGAGGACGGTGGAGATAGCCTTTCGTGGGCATTGCCGACAGCATCGACGGTGCCATCCTGAAGAGCATGGTCATAGAATTCCGAGGACGGAAAACGGGAAATGGCGGGGTGCATCCGGTATTGTGTGTCCAACATAATGGAAGGTACCACTAAGGAACACCCGTCATGAGCTTGAACGCTGTTGCAAAAACAAACGAACCTCCTTCCTGCGTCAGGCGTTCGAAGAGACTGAGACCAAGGCCTAGTGCTTGAGCCTCAGTACTCGTGATCACGGGCGGAAGTTGCTTGTGGTCCCCGATGAGGGAAACATGACGAGACTTTAAGAAGTTGAATTCATTAGTCGATCTATGTAACTTCTTGAAAAATAAACTTACTCCTTTCATAATTGGAACCAAGGAAGCAGGTTCCGTCGACATCGACGCCTCATCCAGGAACACAACAGGAAAGTCGATCACTTTCAATGCCACACAAGCAGAAGTGATACACGTCGTGCAAATCTATGCATGCTCCACTGAGTTTCAAAAATAAAAAGATGAAGCCAAAGCAGCAACTGACCACATCCGCATCCGAAAGGACCTCCCTCAACATTCGTTGACTCAATGCATACTTCTTTGACTTGAGCACCTGTAAATTCCTCTCCATAGCTAGAAGCGCTCGTGCCATGTTCTCTGCCTTCTGTTGTTGACGAGAACCAGTCTGTTTCGTTGTAGACTCAAGCCGTTGTGCCAGGTCATCAATGTTGCGAATGAGCCTGTCAATGTCTTCGACAATTTTCTGGAGTTCGGGGGCCAATGGATGCTCAGACAGCTTGTGATCAAGAGTATACTGAGTAATTGATGAGCGCACACTGCTGCCCGATCCGACACGCAGAGCTTTAACACCAGATTGAACCAATCCTTCCACAAGATTGTCTACTGCAACATTTGTGTATGTGCAGACCAAGATCGGGTGTGGAACTTCAAAATGGACCTAGACTAGAATTAAGATGGCATTACATACAATTTGAAAGCCAGTCGGACCTTGAGCAACTTGACAGCTTCGATAATGGTTTTTGTCTTTCCTGTTCCAGGTGGCTGAGGTTGAAAAAGACAGAATGAGGACACAAGGTAGTGCTCAGATGAAACGACAACATACACCTTGTATAAGACTTATTCTCTGACCAATCATCATTGCAACTGCCCTTAGTTGTGTCGCGTTCAGCCCCGTCATGACTGGATCACCTTCTATAACGATGGGGTTGTGTCTTGAATAACGTTTCGCCCAACTTTGTATTCGCATATCATCTTTGAAAGCACCAGATTGGTCCGACCCAGGTGACCCCCTCCAAGAATGCTCGAGTTTCTCGTGGGGTAGGTATGCGACCTCATCCGACCTTTGCAGCCCAACATGAGCAGACGATTCCTCCTCCAAAGGTTCAAATGTTCTTAGCAGCACGTCACGAAGGTGTGTTCCAACCACTATGGGTTGAGGGTCGGCATGACTCGCCTCATAAACCTTGGGATCGTGGTGTAAATACAAAACAGCATCACGAAGACGTTCATAAATGATGCTGGAATAACCAACGTCCAATCGCCATTCCCCTTCCTCGATTTCAGCAACCATGTGGGTAAAAGAAATTTTCAATTGTGAAGAAGTTGACGATACAACGGAGCCTTGAAGCAACGTGTCACTTTCCAAGACAGGATCGATACGCGAAATTAATACTTGAGTGCCTTTCCTAATTCAATCATGAGATTAATCCCAGAACAACGGAAAGAAACATACTCAAATTTATGATCAGGAAGAGCCAGGCCGGGACCAAGTGAAAATGATGCGACCGGGCGACCAAATTGATTTTCTTGCAGCCAATACGCTGTGAGATTTGTGAGACAATAGCCCTCTTCCTTTAAGCGATCCAAACTCCAAGTTGAGAGACGCTCTTTCAGACTTGCTTGGGCTTCCTCTTGCTCCGCAGCGAGGAGTTTCAGAAAGCTTGCACTCTCCGTGAGTGTCAGGGTTGGGAAAGGACAAACATCTCACCGTTTCTCGTAGTTAGTTACCGAGCCGTGGAAAGGTTCATTCTGAATAAGAGTTTGAGCGACAGGCTCTTTTCTTCTGATGTAATCCTTTCGTATTTGTGAATTCGGTGGTGCCGGGCGTTTAGTGATCCTAGAAGGAGCACGAAGGCGCCAATCAACGCGTTCCTTCGCGATTTCCGGTCTTGAAAGGGATTGCGGGAGTCCAGAAGTCGATTCAAGTAGGTCCTCCTGTAGCCACTCTTCTTCAGCCGCGGTGAGTGTTCCGACTTTTGGTGGAGCTGGAGCATGGGATGATGGATAGAAGCTCGCGCTTGTGTAGAGCGCTTCTGTCTCTTCATCGATTGTGTGTTGAACGGATGCAGAGAATGAACGTTTGGGCTGAGTTGGACAGGCTGACGCGAGGAAAAAATTACGGATTACGAGATATCTCCAAGACAAAGCAAGCCTTGGAAGTGTATTCATTGACTTCGTTGCTTTTCTGACAACGAGTCGAGAAGAAGTTTTCTGAAAAGCCAAATTGAGATTGAGTAAATGAAGGTTGGTGGTCCTTTGAATTCGTCTATAAATGGGACCCAGAGAAATTTCCAAAGCACATGACTGAACGCGACACTTGTCACAGTCCTTGTAACGTGACCATAATATATGATTACGCCCAGTCCCGCATGTGGCTACCCAGCTACTGATCACTAATAGGAGCAAGCAACAAAGTCAGATTCTTTCAGGTTGGACAAGTTTCTTCTACAGAATTGTCCTACTGATAAGGCAATCTTTCTGACAGTAGCTCTCGCGCCAAACCACCCGCGAAGATAACACCTCGATCCTCTTCCGACTCGATTGCTCGAGTCTCCATGTATTTTGATCTAGAAAACATGCTTGTCAGCTGGTTGTAGTAGCATCAATGCTTTTCACGTACTCCAGACGAGATACATAATTCCCACTCATTTCCAGATCCAGGTTAGGTCCTGAATACCTGTGATATAAAGTCAGTTTGGTTGAGCAACTGCGATAGAACGAACATATTGACAGGTTGTTACGGATGGAAAACTCAAGGAACCCTTTCCAGTATGGATCCCGCTTCAATATAGCACTATTTCCAATCACGACGAGAAGTTCCTTTGCTCGAGTAATTGCAACGTTCATTCTGAGAGGAGCAGATATCAATAAATAGCATATAACAAACAGCATGCATGCATACCTCTTCTTTTCGAACACTAGTCCGAGCTCTTTTGCTCTGTCCTCCTCCAGGAAACGTGCAGTTGAACGTACACACGAGATGATGACGACCCTGCTTTCCCTGCCTTGATAATCCTTCAAGCGACGAGGTCACTTATCAGTGAATCTGAGATTAAACGAAAAGCATACTTCGACAGTGCCCACGTCGACAGCATTAAGTTTCTCATTCCTTAGCCTTTCACGAAGCCTCCAGACCTGCTCCCTCCATGGCGCCATTATACCAATATCAGCCGGACGAAGAGGAGGGTTACAGGCCTCTGCCTCCTGGATCAACGACAAGATTATTTCCACAATTTTGTCAATTTCGCCTTTATTGTACCACGTAGCCCTCTAAACATCCGAGTGACAAGTGAGTGAAAGAAAGGAGATAGGCAACAGTCTCGTACCTCGTCAACGCATTCTTCTAGAAAGTCGTGCCCAAAAAACATGAGTGGTAATTCTGGGTTCTTGAGCCCAGTCCAAGATATTGTCCCATTTGTAGCGCACGGTTCCAACGAATCGTTGTAAAACAATGTGGATGGCGGCATCAGAATCGCTGGATGACTCCGATAATTCTACATAAGATGGGTGATAGATCCAATGAGTACTTGGATCCATGTCATACCTTGACTAAATTAGTAAAAGGCGTGAACTTGAGAACCTCGAATACCGGCTGAGGAACACCCTTCGACCTGGCATATGCGTGATCGGCATACAATGAGCGTTCAAACAATCTCCCAAGAAGAGAAATGTCGAGTTCCCCCTTCCTAGCCCTGTCTGAAGTGACTATGGGCCCGACTACAACAGCCATTGTCAGTGTCCTGGCCTAGGAAGAATAGTCGCAACACACGTTGTTGGGGGTCACCACAAAGCACAATCTGAGGCGCAAGCAACGGTGCCGCTACTCCATTCAGAATGGTTGGCTGCGGCTCGGCGGGCACCTGAGTAAAAACCACTGAGATAGGAACCAAAAGCTCCGGTTCAGAACCTTGTGCTGCCTAGAAAGAACATTCCTCGATCAGCGAGAGTAATTATGACACGACTAGAAAGATGACCTCGTCAATAATGAGATGCGTCCAATGAGGTGTAACCTGATATTTTGGAAGGCGATGGGGGTGAAGCACATGTGCAACTTCCCTTTCCATTCGCATCAATACGGAATTGGTACAATGTGCGGCAACTAGTATGCCTGCGTCTAAGCATGAAGAGATAACTACTCGATACTTCATGAGAGTCTTCCAAGGTGGAAGGGAAAATTTGTCGTTCTCGATATCTGTAATCGAATAAGGTTTCACTTTCATGAGTCAAGAGGTAAAACTTACAACAATACTGAGTTATCTTAATGGGAACTTCAGCGAAGGTCCTGTTCGGGTCATTGAGACGGAGCATCTCATGAGGTTGCAAAAAAAGCCGGAGGCGAAGAACAAGCGTATCGGTAGCTGGATTAGATGGCGCACAAAGAAGAATGCATGCCTCTGGTTGGAGACGAAGAATCTGCAGAACAGTTTCGACGACAGTCCTAGCGAGGTACGGTCAAATGCAATGCACATTTGAATATCAATTCAGATACCTGGTCTTGCCCGTCCCAGGCGGGCCGCTGATGAGGTAGGGCACAGGTGACTGATGCAGTGCAATCGACGATACTGCCAGCTGATGGTCCAATGACGACAAGTACAAGAAGCAACGCGTGAAAAATATCTTACCCTTTGTTCGGAGTTCAAGCCTTGATCAATCCAATCCTCGTTTCGAAACGCACGGTCAACAGAGCATACTGAAGAATAGCTCGCAAGGTCGTCGGGTTCGGGAAAAAGCCAGCGTCGAGCAAGATTATCGGGTTTGACGTTGGCCAATGCGGCGCCCATAGTGGCCGAAGCCGTTTCCATTATGAGTGACGGGAATGCGTTGGCAATGAAAGAAATATTAAATAAGAGTGGCAACGCATCGTCAGGCGTGTAGATACCATCAGTGGTTCTGGGATTCGGTGGTAGAACATGAAGAATATGATGTTTAAGGCTAGCACTGTATATGTCTAGCAGTCATTTAAATTTTTTGTTGAGGTTGGGAGTAACTGTAAAACACCCACGAACGAGACCTTCCCTCTTGCGCAATGCTGTAACTCTGCCTTCAAAAGCCATGCCGCTACCCCTCTGAAGTTTTTCGTACACTTCACGCAGCTGAACGAGATCCCCAATTTCGAGACGCGGGTAATTCTCGCGTATACCGGGGACAGTCAGGACGAATTCGGCATCAACCCAGATGCCAATTTTAATTCCAGTCTTCCAAAGCACGATCTTTTCTTTGTCAAGTGTGGAATAGTCGAGCTCCCAAGCGAGAAGGGTCTGCCAATGACCGTGATAGTTCTTTATTTGCAGAGGAGGGCATTCAGCCGCAGGAGGTGAAGAAAGAATATTGACGGCACGAGATACGGATAATTCTTCGATAAGATTAGGAAGAAGAAATGAATGAAGATACGACAGAGATGGAAATACAGGTACAGGTGGAAGGGGCAAAAGGTTATGTGGTTGTTTTTGGATGTCTTTTAAGTACTGGGGTATAAAAACATCTGCCTATGTGCCTGTTAACTTCGTTTTTTAATAGTTTGTGCGTTCAACATACGTATTTATCAAATTGAAAAACCTGAGAAAAGTGTTCAGAGTCAAGATATCAAGATATAGCCAAAAGCTTACATCGTGAGTTTCTGACGGTATTTCACTAGAAAAAGAAGAAGATTCAGGAGTAACAAGAAGAGACGTCAAAGACCTTGGAGGAAGCAATTGAAGCGTCGGTGTAGAAGAGGTTTTGGTGGGTTTAGGCTGAGTTGTATTGATGATCTTGGCAAGATCTCTAGCTGGAAGGTGACCAGGCAGCGAACTAGACCCTGGAAACGGAGCAAATCTGCCTTTCCAAAAATCATGAATAGGGATGGTGTTTTGTGGTATTTCAGAGACCGGAGGCGAAGCCGGTTGATCAGTTGAGGGCCCGGGCAATGAAAATGGAGTAAGATTATTTACAACAGTATCATTTCGAGACGTTACGACTTGGTTATACCAGCCGCTGTGATCTGGCCGAAAGTCGAGGTTGAGGGAGGCAGCGTGCCAAGAGGGATAGAAAAGAATTGGGGTGGGTTGAATGGAAGACTGGTCATAAGGAGAGTAATTTGGTCGTTGCTGAACAGAAGAGTTGTATCCTCGAGCTGTCCAAGCCAACGCGGGAGACTGAGCAACAAAATATTCACCCGACCCATAGTAGGGCTGATGGTAGTCCATGCAAAGGCGAACCACGAGGGACTTTCACACGGCAACATCCATCACATGACAAACACGCTTGAGCCTCGATACTTCAACTTATCCCGCGATCGCGGTCTAAGAAATTGTGTTGAAACGAACGTCAGAGCTTTTCATTCCATCGTGGAATCAGCGGAGCTTGAGAAGGGGAAGTATGACAAGTAAGGAAAAAATTCTGAATATATCACATGGCATTCACCGCACAATAGAAGTTATTATGTAGTAAGTGGTACTGATTTTATCATGGAGTGCAGTCAAACAGCAGATCTAGAGTTCTTGTGATGTTTTTCTCCGTGAGAAATATGTCATGTTCATAAAATCGGGCCACCTGGGCACATGCTGCATAAATGATCATCAGAACAACTGTGGTTGCGAATATCCAAATAATATCCAAATACTCCACACACATGAGTCAGCTGCTTGTACCCAACAGTCTATATAAAGCCTGATAACTTATTTCCCATTAGTACAGAATGTCTCTTAGCAAGCGTAACCTAGGAAAGAATGGACCGTTCGTTAGCGCTATTGGTCTTGGAGCTATGGGTGAGTCATTGAGTACATGGTTCTGTGAAGATCATGGATCACTGGTGCCCAGGGATGGGCTCGGGCCGCGCTTTGGGTTCAGTCTACGGCGCCAATGACGACAAAGTCTCTTTGGAAACATTGACTTATGCAGCCAACCGCGGGATGACATTTTGGGACACCGCTGATGTCTACGGGCACAGTAAGCACCTCATTATTGTGCATGCCTCAGCCCTCATTCGTGTACAGGCGAAGAGTTGATTGGAGAGTGGTTCGCCAAAACTGGTCGTCGTTCCGAGATTTTCCTTGCTACCAAATTCGGTGCATTTGACCCAACTAAGATGGATCGCAAGCCCAACAGTCAGCCTTCGTATATAGTCCAACAGGTGAAGAGGTCGCTGGGACGGCTCCAAACGGACTACATCGACCTTTACTACCAGCACCGCGTAGACCCCGAGGTCCCGATAGAAATCGTGCTCGAAACTTTGCGACCTTTTGTCGAGAGCGGACAGATCAAATGGATTGGGCTTTCAGAGCCAAGCATCGCAACCTTAAAGCGGGCGAAGGCGGTTCCAGGACTTGGAGAGAAGCTCGTTGCGGCACAAATGGAGTTCAGTCCTTTTGAACTCTATGTAGAGAAGACTGGCTTTGCAGACGCTATCGACCAGGCAGGCATGGCCGTTGTTGCATATTCCCCGCTCTCACGAGGTCTAACCACTGGAAGGTATGTCGATAAACAAGTCAAAAGTCAACCGTCAATGATAATGTTATAGGTTCAAATCCCCTGCCGACTTTGCCGAAGATGACGGTAGGAGGACCTTACCCAGGTTCTCAGAAGAGAACTTCCCAAAGAATTTGAAGATTGTCGATGAGCTTCAAAAATTCGCAGAGAAGTACAAGGCCACAGCCGGCCAGATAACACTTGCGTGGATCCTTGCGGAACATCCCAACTGTACGTCCTACGGGCTTGTTATCAGTTATGTTGTTCATTAGGCTGCGGCAGTCATTCCTATTCCCGGTATTCGCAGTATCGAGCGTGTTGAGGAAAATGCACTCAGTGCAGAAATTTCCTTGGCGCCGGAGGATGTCAAAGCCATTCGACAACTCGTTGAAGCGGCTGAGGTCGCTGGAGAGCGATACCCGCCATCTCGCATACCTTTGGGGGATTGCGTTGCACTGTCAGAATGGAAAGGGGAGGTTTAATCAATTAGTGATAAGGAGGCAGACATTACTTGTCCAGTATGTAGTATGCCCATAGGTCTTCCACATTCCCACAGGGTCAAGTGTTGTCTCTTGCTGATCTGATAAGAGGATCTTCCTATGACTGTGAATGATGCTCAACCTCGCTCGTTGCTAATTCTATACGCTACCGAGACAGGGAATGCGCAAGATGTAGCAGATCGTATAGCCCGCCAATGCCGGCGCATAGCATTTCAATGTCGAGTTCTGAGCATCGACGAATTTTCTGCCGTGTGTCTTTCAGTAATGTTTTGCATGGGCAACTCAGAAGAAATTGCAGCCAGAACTGCTTTTTCAACCGCTTGTAGTTTTTGTCGTTGC
>QLOM01017774.1:0-11458 GCA_003313785.1 Termitomyces sp. MG148 | reverse complement strand
ACAAAAACATTCAAATAAAATTTTGAAATAAATTGGATTATTTTTACTGTATTTTTACATTATTTTGCAAAAGAACATTGTTCCTTGCATCCAGTGACTGTCATACCAGTCTTACTCTTCAGCTACAAAGTCCACTACAGAAAGAAAAAAGAGGTAAGATTGATGGTTCTGGAAAAACTTGCCAATTTTAATGCAATACAGATTAGAGAATAAATTTAAAACAACATTTAAGTATTCTATTTTGTATTTTATTTTTTTATTTTTGGTAAACTATACAATTCCTAAGAAATTCTAGAAATAAAAATTCAATCCAAACCAGTTTTCTAGACCACATTTGTCAGGTTCCGCTAACTTGGAGGTTATTTTTCAAGCAAAGCCTTACTCTTGGAACTGGCATAACTACATACACAATATTTTACATGTTCCAAGGAATGTTTGGACCAAGTATGGGGTTCTAAACCAAGGGGAACCTAGAAGAGATATTCAGAGTCTTCACAGAGGGAGAAAAGTCTAACATGCTACCATGAGTAGGCCCAGCTCTGGAAACGGCAGATAGTGTAACCCTCACCACTGATGGGTCATGTATAAGTAATGAGGATGCAAACGCCAGCGCAGGGGCTGGGATCTTCTATGCTGAGGACCACTCCCTAAATAGGAGCGTGAAGGTCCCGCAAAACCTCCTTCAATCCAACCAAACAGGTGAGCTCCTTGCTGTCAGGGAACTCCTCATTTCTCTCTTCTTCTACTCCTTATTCTTTCATTCTTCCTCTATTTATTTCCCTATTTCTGCTGTCACTCTCTTACTTTACTGCTTCTATTCTTTCAACACTATCTATTGGTACTATTCTCAGCCCTTGAAGTGCTCTGGTTCTTTACTTATCATTCAAACAAGTGTAGCCAATGCTTCCAGAGGCTTAGTCATCTCAAGGCTAGCCTCCAAATTACTAAGCAAGTCACATGAGACATGTGCATGACCTCTGGCAATGGCAATTTCCGAGTTTTTGATTATTTTTGGAGATTTTCCTTTTTTAGATTATAAATTTTATTGTGGCTTTTGTCATGCTATACAGTTACTTCCCATGCTTCTGGAGCCTTGGAAGTGTCACTCCTGGCATAGGGAATCCCTAGACTTGTTCTTTTTGGATTTCCCTCTGCTAGGTGAGTAGTTATTGTTGTATTACCTATATATACTTTGGATTTCCCTCTGCCAGCTGTGTGACTGAGCCATAGCCTCCAGAGGTCGCCCTTACACTTGCACTGAAAGAGGCGGTAGAGCGGGGCCTGGCAAATGCTAACATCAATGTTGAACTAGACTCAAAATACATAATAAACCTGGTTACAAGGGACCTGCTAAAAAACAAGGACTCTGGCTACTTTGACACTGCAAACGCAGCACTAGCCCACACCACCATTGCAAGACTGAGGAATCAAAAAACAAAGACCTGTCTAAAATGGGTTAAGCTGGCCACAGCAGGAATATGGGGGCCAACAAACTAGCCAAGGCTGCCATGCAGTTGGTACAGGAAGAGCTTGACATGGAGATCGACTTGTCCCTGTTAGTCACAGGTGCAAAACTATGCACCACAACGCAAAAAATTAGCTTATAAAGCAATAAGAACAATTAAAATGAAGAAGAACCCACCAGCAAGAACCAGGACCACTAAGACCCTGGAGCACATTGCAAAGTGCACAGAGGAGAGATTTGGGAGAAAACCCACCCATGCATCCATCTGGAGGAAACAGAGGTGCAAGGACTTCTCAAGTAAACAAAGGTATTTTCTATGAATGGCAATGCACAATGCGTACATAGTTGGGAATCACTGGCTAAGACCAACGATGAACACGGACCTACAGGATAGGGCTGAATGCTCCCACTGCTACTCCCTAGAATTGATGGCCCACATCCTGACCAAGTGTGAAACAGCTGGCCAGAAAGAAATCTGGGAAGCAGCCGAGGCCCTGTAAGGGGAACGCTTGACGTCTGCAGAACTCCTTCCACAGAGTTGGCGATGCAAGGGGCAAACGAGAGTCAAGCAAGTGCAGAGGCAGGCAGGAGTTGGTCAAGAAGCAAGCAAGGCTAACAGAGGGTTGGACGGTGCTAGATAAGCTTACAATTGGTTTGGTGAATAAGCCAGAAGAATACTGCTATTGTTCAGCCTGGGGATATTCTATTCCACAGGCTGCCTATATATACTACATCAGTAGCTGTGCTATTACTAATACTGTTTACTAATTGGGCCCTGGTATGTAAAGGAGTATGACTAACAATAATCAATGCTGAGTAAGGTCTGGGCATATGACTCAGTAAGGCTGACTACTACAAGATGGAAGGGGAAAGGGTGGGCCAAGCGGCCAGTCAGATCTGCTAGGAACAGGCGTATCATTGGACTAAGCTCGCAATAGAGTTGGACATGGTCCGGAGACTGGTCCCCTGACAGGCCCTGTGGGAGAAAAAGAGCAGCATCCCGTGGTTCAGACCTGCCCTAGGGACAATTCTGTCCATGCCACTGGCAGAGTTTACCAACAAAGAGAAAAAGTTACTCCCAGAGCATGTGAGACTATACAAGATAATCATGGTTGAATCAGCCTACCTAATATGGAAACCTAGGTGTGAGAGAGTGATTCAAAATGAAAACGTTCCCTTTGATAAGAAGGAGGTGATCAATAGATGGCTTAAGACAATTAATGACAGACTTTCCCTAGATAGAGAGCTAACTAAATCAAAATACAGAAAGAAGGTGACCCCTAAGAAAAAGCCCTATTCACATGGTTGGGGGTGCTGAAAAACAAAAGCTCTCTCCCAGGTGACTGGTTGAGAGAGGCCGAGGTTTTTAGTAGTACTGACTTTGGTTCTGAGAAAGGAGTGGATGGGGTAGGATGAGTGGGAAAAGTAGTGGGGAACCAAATGTAAGCAACTGGTGATAAGCCTCTGGCTGAGCTCAGCGCACCAGTGCTATTTTTAGCAACTTATATTTTGCAGCTAGCAGAGATTGAACTCAGGCTACAGGATGCAATGCGCAGGATCATGGGACTTAGCGACCACCTAACTTGATAGTCAGATGACAATTTACTGGTCACATGGTGATCACAAGACTTGGCAACCACAGGACTTTAGCAACCACCTGACTTGGCAATCACCTGCCACTCATCTGACTTCAGCCCGGCCCCCCTTCAGGTCTCTGATCAGTGATAACCAACGCCAAGGCCTTTAGCGATGCCTATCAAAACCAGTGCTTCTCAAAGATCCAATGACAGATCACTTTAGCGACGTTTAACAACAGGCCCTTTGATGGTTTCAAATATTAGCAATGCTAACAGCTTATCTGATGCTTAGCGACTTACGCAGGACAGGCCCTCTTGATGGTTTCAGGCCTTAGCAACAGTCCCTGTGCATTTGGCCTCTTTTACTGCTAAGATGATGAGTTAACACTTGCTGACTTGATAGATGCCGTTGCTTAGCGACTTTCGCATTCCATTGTACTTGTCAGTATTTTTCTTGATTGATCAATTAGTGACTTTTAGTTTAATTACCATGGCAACTTAGCACCTATAAATACTGTACATATTTTGTCTTAGCCATCATCAAATCATACGCCCCACAGTTCAGATCACATTTCAGTGCATTCTAAGTCCTCAGAGTTGCTAAGTAATACAGTCTTGCCAACTTCACCTCGCCAACTTTGTTTACCGACTTTTGTCTTACGGTGCCATATGGGCACATTGTTGCCAACGTTTACGTCGCTAGAGTCCTTGCTGACTTCTAGCACCCTAGCGCCTTACAGGCTTTTGGCTTAGATCGCTAAGCAATCAGTTTATTCCTCTAAGTTCAAATCCCACTAAAAAGACTAGGCTTCTGGGACCCTGCCCAGGACTCTCTCAACACTAGTGACCGCCTGACGCTACTCATTTGTGAGGTGCTAAGTTTACCATCTACCAGGACAGTGCTTAGTGACTTTTGGGCGTCATCACCAGAGCCCCATACTCAGTGTGTAAAAGCATTTTCTCGAGGTGATAGAAGCGTACAAAAAACAGGGCCAAGGCCTTGTGATGTCTGTGGGATGTCTGGCAGCAGCAGTGCTGCCGGCTGGAAATTTACACCAAATGCTACACCAAAAAAAAAAAAAAAAAAAAAAAAAAGTATGGGGTTCTGAGTGTGGCAGATAACCAAATGCAGGAACAAAGTCCAGGAGGATGTGATAAAGTCCAGAGTCAAACAAAAGATTCTAGTGCCAAAAAAGCTAGTCTAGAGTACAGAGTTTACAGTGAGGTGTAATCTGGGCAATTACTGGAGACTAGGAATAGGTTTGGGGCTGATACATGATACAAGGCTGGGAACTAGGGGATACTTAGGAAGAAATAGATATAAGTAAACAGGGGTGAGTGTCAAAGTAATGAAGGCAAAGAGGGAGTATCTGGAGAAGTCTAGGAGGTGAAACAAAGCAAGAAAAGATGAGACAAGTTTTAGATACATGGACAATAGCCCATCAAAACTGATAGATTTAAATAGAGAAAAATGCACAAATCAGAGAACAGGGCAGCAAACACAAGATACAATTTAGTAACACAGTTCATGGGAGTTGTTGCAAATATCAAGACTACTGGACCTAACAACTGACTACTCTTTCAGTACACAGCCAGGAGGTATAGTCTGAAATGAGTGAGATCAGTCTTGGAGGACTGTATAGTGCCCTAGGGCTAGCATCAATGTGATATTCAGGACTGTATCAAAGTTCTGAGAATCTATTGGGTGTGATGTCAGTTCAGGCTGATGGACATCAAGACTGCAAGCCTCTCCTACAGTGGCTCAAAAAACTGTCCCAATGTTTCATACATTTTGAAAGATGACATTAGCATGAAAGATTGGAAGTACCTAAAACTCTGATTAAATCAGGTAAAATACTATGGCATTGTGGCTACAGATCAAACCTAGGATTATGTAATTTGGATCAACGCTGATGGAGTAATGGCTATTTTAAGATATTCACTCATTGGGACAGTTTTTTGAGCATCTCTAATTTTAGTATCTAATGCTTTGTATGTCTTCCATTTGCCTTGATAACTGCTTGAATCCTTTTAGGCATGCTTTTTATCAGTCTTTGGCATACCTCTGGTGGTATTCCATCCCACTCCTTTGCAATCCTCTTCCACAATTCATGCACACCATGAGGAGGTGTTTCATACTGCCTAAGCTGCTTTTTGAGGTACTCCCAGAGGTGTTCAATAGGATTGAGATCAGGAAATTGGGCTGGCCACCAGACAACATCAAAGTTATTGTCCTTGAACCACTTTTCAGCCCTCTTGGAGGTGTGTTTGAGGTTATTGTCCTGTTGAAAATAGCGGGCACCCACCTCCATCTCCAACTTCTCAAAGCTCTCTTTTGCTTCATCATCCAAAATTGCACAGTGCTGCTCAGCATTCATGATCCCCACCACCTCCACCAGCTTTCCTACTCCATTCCAACCCATACAGCTGTAGCAGCAAGTTATATGCAGCGGCTGCAGACAGACACAAAGTATGTCAGATAACAACTAGTGTCTAGTGTTGTTAAGTTAAACTTCAGAATCAATTATATTGTGTAATGTAAGGAATACATACCTAGTGTTGTTAAGTTAAACTTAAGAATGAAGAAAACCAACGACACTAGGGAATGAAAATAGTACTATGGTCATGTGCCGCTAGGGCCTCTGTCATCTACTGTAGGCATTCAACACTTCCACCTCATGGGGTGCCACAGTGTCACTGGAGATCAAGTCTGGAGAAGTCTCCAACGATCCCCATCTTTCGACAAAGCTTATCCACAGCTTCGCAGGTCAAAGGTTTTGTTAGAAGATCGGCGGCCATGTCGCCTGAAGGGATGTATGCAGGTCTAATCTTCCTGTCATAGACAGCTTGCCGGAGCCAGAACCAGTGCCGGTCAAGGTGTTTGAGGCGCCCCATGTGCTCAGGTTGCTTCAAGACTAGTATTGCGGACTGGTTGTCAAGGTTCAAGACAAGCAGAGTTGATTGAGGTATGCCTATATCGGCAAGGAAATTTCATAGCCAGCATAGCTCATGGCCTGTTTCACTTGCAGCAACAAATTCTGCCTCAGTGGTCAAAAGCACGACAATAGTCTGCAACTTCGACATCCAGCTAACGGCACCGCCAGCGACAGTGAGAATGGAGCCAGTGGTGGAGCGGCCAGTGTCGATGTTACCACCATGATCAGCATTGGCATAGGCAATGAAGGGGGATGGGGAAGATGAGGCTGCTTCCGCAGAATATTCAATTCTGTAGTTGAGAGTACCCTGAATATACCGCATGAGATGTTTTATGGCTTTCCAATGTTTAGGCCCAGGACAAGCATTAAATTGACAGAGCACACTGACCATGTAGGCAATGTCAGGACGGGTGCACATTGCGAGATACAGTAATGTTCCTGTGGCCTGGATATAGGGCACCGTACGCATCTCCTCGGCTTCCTCAGGCGTACGTGGCGAATCCGCTTTGGAGAGGCGGATACCTGGGTCAAGTGGTGTGGTGATGGCTTTACTGTTGAGCATATCAAAACGCGATAAGACCTCCGTAGCATATATCTTTTGGTCAATCCAAAGTTTACGCTGGGCACGATTGCAGGTGACAGCGACACCTAAAAGGCCAGTCGTGGGTCCAAGGTGGCGTAGCTTGAAGAACTTTTGCAATTTGTTGATCACTTTGGTGATTGCTGCACGAGACTTGGAAGCCAGGGTCATATCATCGACATGGATAGGGATGATAATGCAAACGTCGTCTTTGAGGTAGACATAGACACATGGATCAGATGTGATACGAGTGAAAGCAATCTTCACTAGAACCTGATGAAGCCGTCTGTTCCACAGATTAGCCCCTTGACACAGTCCATAAATGCCGCGCTCCAGCTTAGCACAAGCATTGCCTTCCCTAGGCCGGCACTGTGTATCGGGGGGAACTTCTTCAGGGAAACCCTCTGGGAACTTCATGTAGAGCTCCGTGTCGATCATGCCATGCAGGAAGGCTGAGAAAATGTCAACTGACTCAAGGTGCATGTCCTCGACGGCTGCTAGCGCCAACACTGTGCGCACTGCCGCCCACCGGGCTGTCGGAGCAAACGTCTCATCAAAATCCATGCCAGGTCGTTGGCTGAAACCTTGTGCAACAATGCGGGCCTTGAAGCGCTCAACAGCACCATCTGGCAAGTGCTTGACCTTGAAAACCCATTGCGATCCTATTGCCTTCCTGCTGACTGGGAGGTATACCGCACGCCACGTGCCATTGTTCTTGAGCGCATTCATCTCTTCAACCATTGCTTTGTGCCATTCAGCCGCGTTGTCACTCGCCATTGCCTCACGATAGGAACGTGGATTCATATCATGTGCACCGACCTTGTAAGCACCAGCCAGATTAGCATGAACTGCTCCATACCCACCAATGTCCACCCCATGTTCAATAAAAACACGGCCCGCCTGAAGTAAGGCCTTGTCAGACAGGGTGTTGAGAGTGAGGTCTACCTCCTGCTCTCCATGGGCATCAACATCTCCAACGTTGATTTCCCATAGGGGCTGTTCCGATGGTCCCTCCGGATATGGTGAAGGCGGTGGTGGCGGTGGTGGTTCTCTAGTTAGAGGTGATTCGCGGCTACTCTGGCGTTGGACTGCGTCGTAATAGTCGGCGTTTGGTCCATGCATGGGTATATGCATACGTTGACTCAGCTCTCAAGGTGGTGGCAAGGGGCGTGGTTGGCGTGATGCTTGTGCGGGGCAATCATTGTGTCCGACTCCCACCAAAGCTGGCGTATCTCCCACCAAACTTGGATCCTCTTCCACCGAACTCGGATCCCCTTCATCGTTGCTAGAAAGTGGGGTCAAAGGCTTGCCGTCGTCAATTTCCTCGATAGTGGCATGTGTGGGCTCATTGGGATCGCCGCCAATGTTGTTGGATGGTTGAAGAGTATCAGCATGGATATCATGTACGTCAAGTCCGTAATAATAATCGGAGGGATAATTGAAGGCTTCGAGAGGTGGTTGAGGGGCATCTGATGAGGAAAGACCTAGGAACCGTGATTCATTGAATATGACGTCTCTCGACACAATCACACGTTTGGTCCTTGGAATGTACACTTTCCAACCAACATGATTATCAGGGTATCCGATGAATACCCCTGGCAGAGAATGTCCATCAAGGCCCTTCCTCTTTTCACGACTAACAAGAACGTATGCGGCGCAGCCAAAGACATGTAGGTGCCCAATGCGTGGCTTCTTGCCCTTGTACGCCTCAAACAGTGTCATATCACATGGTAGGGCTGACATCGGGCAGCGGTTGTGGACATGTCAATATGTGCTCAGCGCGTATGTCCAAAAGCTTGGTGGCAAGTTTGCTTCCGCAAGCATGGACATGATGCTTTCTTCAATTGTTCTATTCATTCGTTCAGCCACTCCGTTTTGCTGGGGCATCGCAGTGTTTGTGAACTCAATGCGTATCCTTCGGAGTTACAGTAATTAACAAAGTTGTTAGACGTATACTCGCCTCCTTTGTCAAAATGAACGCATTTGATTGCCCGTTCTGTGTGGTGCTTGGCCTGAGCCTTGAACAATTTGAAAGCATTGAGTAAGTCACTTTTCCTGCTCATATCATACACCTCCATCCATCTTGTTTTGTCATCAACGAATGTCACCCACCACTTCCGGTTTGACTGATGGTCTCCAACTTGCATCGGTCCATGCACGTCGCTGACCACTCCCCCGAGTATTTCTGATGATCTGTCAGCAACGCATGGGAATGGCGCTTGGTGTTGCTTTCCTTGGAGGCATGGCTCACACATGCGTGGCAGTGATAAGTCGGATGACAGCTCCAAGTCATGCATGAGATCCTTCTTGATGAGCTGCTCAAGCCTGTCTGCTCCAAGGTGGCACATTTGATGGTGCAAAAGGGGTCTGTCAATCTTGGTGGAGGAGGTTGGTCCAACGTAGGACACGTTGGCAACGTGCGTTGGTGACGAAACAAGGGTCTCTCCATCCAGATACGATGTTAAGGTCTTGTCAATAGTTGCTGAGAATACCAGATCACCGTTGACAGAAAACAATACTTTATGCTCACAAAAAGTCACCACGAAACCACGATGCACAGTGAGTGTTGTGATAGACAGCAGATTGTTGGTTAATTCGGGTACAAAAAGGACATTGGTAAAGATAACATTGTTAAGAGGCCTCCCGTCTCGTCCCACTCCTTGTGGTCTGAATCTGATTGACCCCTTTCCAACTGAGTACACGGTTGCATTGTTTGCAAGATGTATTGGCACTCTCCAAAGCTTAAAAGAGCTCGGGAGAAACCATTCACGATGCGGCATCATAGAACTCGTAGCGCCTGAGTCTGTATTCCACAGGGTGTCAGAAGGAGTGGTGGTCAACATGGAAGATCTACAAACTGCTGCTTCGGCTTTGACAGCAGGGCCGTCGCAGCCTTCTTCAACTTTTGGCGTGCCAGCGGCTTTGGCTGCATTGGCTTTAGCGTTGCCATGACATCCTCCTCGTTTCTTCTGTTTCATGTTGGAATCGTCCTGAGTACGGGACATTTGGTGACTTTGTGCGCACCATCACAAATATAGCACATAATGGATCTTGCCGCCGCAGTGGCGGCGTCACTCTCAGCAGCAGCTCGTTGGACCTCCTCGGTTCGAAAGGCTTCTTCGACGGCTTTGTTGGTAAGTTCGCTAAGCATAAGCACAGAGGATATGAATGAAGCGTATTCTTTGCATGGAAGAGCACGGAGCATGGCCATAGAGCATAACTCATTGTCGAGCATTTCGAGCGTGTAGGTTGGTAACATAGTTCCATTGGGTCCAATGACGGGCGCTGGGCGCAGTGTTCGGATGCTCTGCATTGCGCCTTTGACTTGGGTGCAAAGCTGAGTGAGTGTCTCGTTTTCGCAAAGGCAAATATTGAACAAGTTGCTCAGTGAGTTGAAGCAAGCATTAGGCGCTGACTTAGAGTGGATCTTGCGTAGCTTTGCCCACATCAGGGCTGGTTTGGTTTGGATGGCGTCAACGTGGATTTTATTACCTTCATCTAGACCTTGATATATCTCACCAGCTGCGCAGTCACTGCGTAGCTGGTAGGAATTCCAGGCGTTGATGGAGTTTGTGTTATCTGGTTCAAGAAGTGGTGGGAACTCTTTGCCGGTTACTATTCGTGCTCCACCTACTGACATAAGTCGTCTGAACATGATCTTTTCCCAATCCGTATACTTGATGGTTCCAAGCCTCAGCGTCAGTTGCCGGCTGATGTCTTCCATGATAGGCGAATATATCAGAACCAGCTACGTGTGGGAGAAGTGGCGATTGATTAATGGGGGGGGTCTTAATAGTGCTGCGACATTTGTGGACGGAGCAATGTATGATTCTTTCTTCAGTGTAAGTCTGTGGGGCCAGGGCCCATAACCTGTAGTGGCAAGTTATATGCAGCGGCTGCAGACAGACACAAAGTATGTCAGATAACAACTAGTGTCTAGTGTCATTAAGTTAAACTTCAGAATCAATTATATTGTGTAACGTAAGGAATACATACCTAGTGTTGTTAAGTTAAACTTCAGAATGAAGAAAACCAACGACACTAGGGAATGAAAATAGTACTATGGTCACGTGCCGCTAGGGCCTCCATCATCTACTGTAGGCGTTCAACAACAGCCCCATACCATGAGATTATTCTCTCCTCCATGCTTCACAGTAGGTGTAGTCGTTCAGTCTGAATATTTTAAAATGGCCACTACTCCATCAGTTTTAATTCAAATTACATAATCCTAGGTTAGATCTGTGGCCATGATGCCATAGTATTTTACCTGATTTAATCAGACTTTTGAGTACTTCCAATCCTTCATGCTAATGTCATCTTTTAAAAAGTATGAAACATTGGAACAGATTTTTGAGCCACTGTATACTCAGATGTTAGCTTGACAATATTACATGGTTTCAACAACTAGTTGATGTCATCATGTGATTTCTTTCAAAGATATATTTCTTTACTCACAAGATGCTCCCCTAACTTGTTACTTGGTAAAAGATAAACCCATTCCAAAATATAATTTCCACCTTCAATATCCATGAATTGTTTGTGACCATGTCAAAGACCCACAAGCAGACTTTACTCCTTCTGTTCTTTGTGAAATGCTATTAGAGAGTATTTGCAACAGGGTTTTTGAGAGTTTTCATTGGAACTTAGCTAGCATCAGTTGGAATTAGGCATAATTGATTGACAGTTGATTGACATTGCTTACTTTTCTAAGATGTGACAGTTACAGTGTGAACCTTAGGTTTTGTTGTGTTATTGTGTTAAGCTCATGGACAACAAAAACCTCAATGCTGGTGTTGAGATTGGGATTCTTACCTCCACTCCCTTATGTTTCGTTATATTTCCATATTTGACTGATTACTAATACATACAATTTTCGACATTCTCGTCGCCACACCTCAGT
>QLOM01017771.1:0-11705 GCA_003313785.1 Termitomyces sp. MG148 | reverse complement strand
CACCCTGCTCAATGACAGTGTACTCTCCTGGCAGGATAAAGCTCTCTGTCTCGCGGGCAAAGAAAACTTGTGGGAGCTGCAGAAGCTTTTAACACACACATTTCTTTTCGAGTTCACAAGAAGCGCCGCATGCCAGAAGTTCTGTGAGTCGCGACTGCCAATACTGATGCCGTGGCGCCGCATGGAAGAACTCAGAGCTATCACACACCCACTGGAGCCATTTGGTGACTGGGACTCGCTAAAAGTCTGTCCCAGGTGTATCGAGTATATAAAGCTTCAGCATAAGAACGGCAGAGAGGAAGTATGGGAGGCCCTTCCGTCAATCTTTCACCTTGGAAAATGGGCTGATCTTGAAGCAGAGCAAAATAGGTAACTCTCTGATATTCGTACTTTGAAGCTAACTTCAGTATGTACTTGTCTATTGAACTTGTACCTTCTACCATGTATCAAAATAGGGAAATTTGTGTCTAACTGTGGGCAAACGATCGACTATGTACGGTCGGTCCACCCGCTTTAAATCAATCATGTAGATCAACGACAGTGGCTTGGAATCCTGGTCCCCCAAAAGGTACTCTATGAGTTCCTCGCCACGCGCCTCGCCCCGCCGGCCAATTAGCCGCATTGACAAAGACTGTTTCGTCCCCACCCTTGTTGTCGTTCTTGCGTAGCAATGGTCCAACCTCATCGTCAGCCATATAAAAATCATTTTGCATCATTGGCAGAGGGGATGCCTCTGGGTTTGAGCCCCAAGGATGCACGTAAGCACCTCGGGCTTCATGAATGTGTCCGAATACATGAAGTCGCGGCCGAAGGTGAGGAAGACGGGTCCGGAGGTCCTCGCAGCCGACGTAGTTGTTTCCCCGAGTCAAATCAAACATCCCGAATGGAGGGCCATGCGTGAGCCTTGAAAAGACACATCAGTTTAACTTCAGAAAACAAGAGCGATATTGACAGGATATCGGTCTTGGGGAACGCAGAAACCAACACTAACATCGCAGCACGGTCAGCATTGATTGAGTCGATTAGCGAAAATAGGTGTTGTACCATGTCCGTCCTCACGTTTGTAGTTAAATGCCCAGTCAAAAAAGTATGGGGACCACTCCATCGACTATGAGAGAAATGTTGTTGGATGTTTCAGTTGGAAAACGCACTGGTGAACCATATACAGTCCAGGTCCTCCCCTGTGGACGAATTTTGAAGTCATATGACGCGTCTTGAAGGTAAATAAGACCAGCCTTGCGAGCGTTCTCTCCGGTAAGAAGCTGCAAGATGTGAGCTAGATCCTAGAAGCACACATCAAATAGTCATTCAGACAGAATAGGATTCAAGCTTTCCTGCTTTCCATTCTGCTTGTGGAATCGATTATGCGCGCGATCGTACCAATCGGAGTGAAGCGTAAGGTCATGATTGCCTGCGATAATACTGAACATGAGATGAATGAGACAATGCAAACCAATATGACCGTCCGTACATCTTGACTTTGTGAGGAAAAGAACATATCCAGTCGACTGTCGTCTGAAACTCGCTTAGAAGTCCAAGGTTGGTGAGATCTCCAGAGTGCAGAAGTACATCGCCGTCTGGGACTGGGAACGACCGAGTATGTGTATCACTTATGCAGACAAAACGAGTCCATGACTCTGAAGGAACCGGAGGAAGATTATCAGGGTCATATTCGAGGTGTACAATAGATGCTGATGTCGTGATGCATTGGGGCGAGAACGCCATGGTTGTCACTGACAGTGATATCTCCGGACCGAGGAGCCGTTAAGCAACCTTTACATACAGTTACGCTCGTCATGTCCTGCCTCTCTCTGGAAAGACATGCTCATCACACGATTTCCACGTAAAGAGTGGTCATAAAGACCTTGGGTTAGTTAGGCACTACCGAAGCAGTCCCGCAGCTCAAGCTTCAGGTACCTGGCTTGAATATTGAACACATACGTTTGGATGGAGACAAGAGATGGTTCGGTCTCTACATTTACGCAGTGCTATGATAACATCTGTGACAGAAAGGATATTATGCAACGGTTGACGTCGGGCAAAGACAATAAGTGTCTTATCCAATTTTCTGAAAACGCCTCAGTTTCTCTTTATACACACAATCAAAATCGAAAGGATCCCTTTTATAAAGTACCTCTGCAGTCGCCGCACAGCACATCACATGTTAATATGTAGCTTCGGATCTGGAACGGTCTCTCCTAAACATCACGACACTGACTCTTACGCAGGAGTTGGTTGTGAGGTACTTCCAATGATATAAGTGAAATTCCAAACGAAAAAGAAGTTCAAGTCAAATTCAAGACAGCGACATATCAAATGACCTCTGTGAGTCGCATGTGTCAAATATCAATCTGTTTTTCTTCCCATAAGAGGATAACTCTGTCAGTCTTTTGTCATCCAGTGTCTTCTGTCTTACTCTTTGGAATTCATGGACAAGCTGTTGAACATGTCGCCAGAATGCTGTACTCCTCGATGTATCTTTAGTATGTATAACTGTCAATGAAGGGAAAAGGCGATCCAGATGTCGTGCAATAACAATTGCATGCTGCAAATTATCGACCTGAAGCACGTCACTGCTTGCGATACATAGAGTTCTCATTTTATTTTGATGATACGGACTTGGTGAAGACGGCGAGTAAATTGCGTCGAAATGGACAGATAACGAAACCAGTTGAGGGCAATACTTGGCAAACCCGGTGAAAAAATCAGGAAGCTTGCTATAATTGTCGCCTTCTCCATGTGTTTGAGTCCGCTGATCGACTCCGGAGAGATAGACAGTCTTAATACGGCGAACTGCAGATGCAAGACTATGGCATTTGCTCAACGCCACTTGCCCTTCAATTACAAGATGTTCCAAGGCGATCTTAGACAGACTGACGAAAAACTGGTGACTAGTTTGAATGAGACCTTTCTTGCTGGATTCGAGACGAAGGTGACGTAACGTCGATGCCCACTGTTTCTCCATTGCTATTATACAAGTCTCCCAAGGCCCAGGGGATTGAGAATCAGTGTTCATAGTAGTTGTCATCGTGATCGAGATATTATACACATATCCCCCATGCATACGTCGTAGATAGGATGCAATTGTGGAACCCTCCCCGCTTAGCTGGAGACTGTGAAGTTTAGAAAATGTGATCAGAATATCGTCGTCAGTGTTTGAAGAATTTGGTAGGGAGACTGTATCAACCATGTCCACATTGAGATGTTGCAACTCCGGCAAGGAAGCTATATTTCTAAACGTGAGAAGATCCACGGCTCCAGTGATTTCCAAAAAATGCAGGCTTTGGAAACAGAGAACAAAATCCCAGAGCCGAGGGTCTGTTCGACGACAAAGTACAAGACGTTGGATATGGGGCGCTCTCTTGTGCAGAGCGTACATAAATCGACGCATGCCCTTGAATTCGCTGTCCGAACCATGACTGTACATTGAGGAGCCACCACAGAAAAGAACAACTTCCTGAAGTGTCGAGGAGAGGAAAAGGAGGGTATCCTGAGCATTCAGTCGATCAAAAGATGAACAAGTAAATTTCTGGAGGCAAGGAAGAAGTGGAAGAACCGTGAGTACAAAGGGGTCTACTTGTTGATCTTGCCATTCCAGTGAAAAGACCCTGATTTTCTTTGCATAAAAGTTAAACCGTTCCTTGTCATGGTCGCTTATACCCCCGCAAAGCGTCTAGTTGGAGGTGAGAGATGGTATTATCGTTATTACTGTTGACTTACGTAAAAACCATTCACTCTTTCGATTGTCGGCAGAAGCTGTAAGAGGGGAACGACCGTATTCATCGATTTCCACAGGGTATCAAGTGCTGCCTCTCGAAAAGATCTGCAAGTGAGGGCGACCCGAAGTAACTGTTGCTTGAATGGAAAAGAACCAGAGGTCGATGGTCCTTCAATGAAATCGAAAATCTTTGCCAGAACATCGTAATTTAGCGACATAATTGTGACAGGAGGGGTCGACTTTGGTGGCGGAAGGGTTAACCACATTGCCGGAGGGGGTTCTACTCGTTCCATTTCCACTGGTTTAAGGTTAGATTCTACGCTGTGAAGATGATTAGTGGAATCAAGAGCCAACAGGAGGGTCTCAGCACAATAGGTGTGAAGCCTCGTGTGGATGGGATCAGGCGCAGCCACGTACACGTGCTTTACTCGTTTTCCAGCCGTTTTCAAATCGATAGGCAGGTCCCAAATTTTGATATTTGGCCCAACCTTGACTATTTTGGCCAAACATTACTATTTTTAGTCAACTCATGACTTCGTTGAACTTCTGTTTTATTCTCGACGTCTCAAACTCAAGTTTCTTGTCATACCATGGCAAATCAATATCATTATCCACCAGAATGGGTGCGCTACCGAATGCTTGAAGGTATGTCCCCAGTGTCAAGAATTCGAACGCGGACAGCTGACAGCAAATCTAAACTTTTGGCCGAAGCGATCAAGGTTGGCCAAATATCAAAATTTGGGACCTGCCTATCGATTTGAAAACGGCTGTCAAGGGATTTGATTACATTTACGACAGACAATATCTGATCACACTCTAGCAATAACAGGCATCGGTGATTGTGTTCCTTGCGATTTGGCCCAGCCGCGTTGGGGCATTACTCTGGTAGGTAGGTCATGTTTTATTTCAGTCCTAGGCCCCTCTTGCCCCGCTACCTTTTCAAACTGCGTGAACGGAGTTTCACTTTGATGTTTAGGTGTTTTTTCGATGTAGGCCTGAGAAACACAATATCTCAGCATTTGTTTCATTCCTCAGTTGTCGGTAACTATGTTTTCACATCAGCTTTGAATTACTTCTGCTATCATCACGCACAACATGAGCAAGGCATGTTTTGAAAAATGAATAAACCTTTATCAAGTTTTTCGATCACTCATCCCTGACACCATTGCTATCTTGAACACTACTTAGCCGTTTCCTTAGTCGTCATCTCTCTTTCAACTCTTCTTCGAACGCGCTGAATCATCATAATTACTTCACGGACCTGTTTCCAGAACAGGGCTCCGCGGCAGGGCTCTATTTCGACGCGTTGTAGCCCTGGGAAGACTTTGTCCAAATATTCTCCTACGCGTACGACCGTTAGGAAGTCCGAGGTGTCATGGTTGGCTTTGATGATCAAAGTTTTCAGATGTGCATTGAGGGAGAAAGAAGTCACGGAATCGATAGAGATTCCGCAGGTCCCAAATTCAATGTTTAATGACGATAGGCGTGGAGACATGTTCACCATGGAATTCAAGAAACCTAAATCAAGGAGGGTGTCCTCCCTGACTTCAATGCGAAGAGTGATGAGATTTGAGAATCTGGTTGCGAGGTCCATAAGTTCAGCTGGTTTCAACGGTAGGGCTAGATATAAGTTTTCCAAGCTTTCGAACCTCCTTAAAGCGCTCAGCACAATTTCAGGAACCTCCCCAGAAGGCCTGTTCATTATATTGACGCTGAGAGAGCGTAAAGTTGGCCACTGTGTGCTCAAAGCAGATAGGGATCTTCCGAGGAAAGGATATGGCGTCTCCCTAACAGAGTCAGGAACCACTCGTGATCTCGGCAAAGGGTTTAACTGGACGGTAACTGTGACGCCTACATCACCTAAGGAGCTACCCTCGAGCCTGAGAATAAAGGATTCAACGGTGGCACCAAATCCTGTGATGTGAAGCGTCTCGAGTCTCCTCAGGCCGATTAATGTAGCCGTACGTGGGGTTTCGACTGGCGTCGAGTCAGCCACATCCAGAATGAGTTTGCGAAGTTCTGGCAGAGTGACAATTTGGGAGAAAATAACGATGTCGATGTTCCCTACAAACTCCAGGGAGAGAAGATGTTGGTAACTGGCGATGGCGCTGAGTGTTTCGGAGCCGAGAGAAACACGGAGAATCAGATGTTCCAGCTCTGGAACTCTCGCCTGCAAGGTACATAAAAATGGTTTAATGACGTCTACTGCGGTGTCGGTGACATTTGTCAGCTCAAAGCGTTTGAGACCACTCGTTAGAAGGAGGGAAGCCGTTGATGATGACAATGCACGAACCGAAGAACATACGACATGTCGGATGTTTGGAAGGATCGAAACGATATGGAATAAAGCAAACGGTGCAATTTGAGGTTGGGCGCCTTCGGTCAAGGTAAACTTGTGGATTCTTGAGCCGTAAATCGCAAAGCGTTCGACATGCTCTGCTTGCATATTTCCTTTGAGCATCTGAGAGGCATAGACAGGTTCATCGTGTCAGTAGAGGCTCAGAACCAAGAAGCTGCTCATTAAACAACTCACAAAAACACCACCGATCTCATGCATTGTGGGCAGCAATTTTAGAATAGGTACGAAAGAATCCATCGAATGCCACAAAAGATCCATTGCTGGAAGGAAGAATGCCTTACATACAAGTGAAGCACGATATAGTTGTGCAGTGAATTTCTGCGACATCAAGGGAGCGGGTGGTGGCCTTGCCTCTGCTGACCCATCAAATGGGATATGCGAGCCGAGTGGTGGTATACGCGGGCTGGTATAGAATGGTACTGGTATGTCTACCACTGGTTGCACATTATATGGTCTATCCTGGCTGGGCAAACGGATAGGGGGATCTCCAGAGTTACTTTTGTCATCCCCCAGTGGTTTAGCGTCCAAAAAGCTGAAGATCCTGACTAGAATATCGTGATTGACAGTGCTAACAGGCGAACGAACAGGTTGTGGGTCGGACGGAACAAGGCCAGAGCTTGAAACGTTTTCCATTTGTTCAAAAGACGTCCGAGGGAAGTTGGAAGAAGGAAATGTGGATTGTGCGGCGTCCCTCTGAGAAAGAATTTATTTAGAATCGAAGTAGCGGTTTAACGCCCAAACCTCATGTTCGAGGTCATCTGTTTTCATTTACGTATTAAATCAAGAGATGTCGAAGACGTCAAAAAAAAGCGCTGTTAGTGATTCGAAGAGTTTCAGGTAAGAAATGTCGTCACGTCCACCCATGTATGTATCCCTGTTCCTTTATGTACTTGATGAACGAGGTGAACATTTCCCTGCGCAAGTAGAGCGAATACCCATACAAGTATCTGGCGAACAAGGCCGGGGCCATCCTTACCTTACCGAGACAATCTCGGAGTACAGATTATCTCCTCCGGGCAGATCCTGGGAAGAGATCATAAGACATGACTGCGCAGCCATCTTGTGTTACCTTCTGTCGTTTCAGAGCCAATATGACGCTGGGAAACCGATTACAGTGTTTAGCGCGCGCAAATGTGCTTGTACGTGACAAGCAAAACAGGGGGAGGACAGGGAATTCCAGAACAGAACCAGCACGAGAGGGCAACACTGGATGGTGACTGTCAACCAACGAATGTTTCTCGTCAATTTATCCTTTCAGGAGACTATGGTCATGCAGATCACAGTGAAGCGCCAGAACAAGCGTTAGTAAGGATCGAAAAGAGATTTGCCGAGATTAATTAACCATACCCACGTGACCTCAGAAATGAAATGATGTAAGTACCAACAAGGAAAAGAAGGAAAAAAAAATATACTCGTAATTCCGTTTCATCTCGAGTCTCTCGCCTGGACCATTATATCATTACTGGAGTTAAGAAATCCGATGCGTCCCTTGGAACACACTCTCGCCACTGAACAACATCAAATAAAAAGAATAAAAAAAACACTAATCATATATTACACGAAATAACTATAAACCATAGCTATCACAATTCTTTTTCTTTTTTCTCTGCAAGTGTGCAAGTGTCGCAAGGCGCGAGGGCGTACGTGGGCAAACGAAGGCTACGAGGTGTAACGGTGGAATATCGTAATTCGTAATGTTACAAAACAAACGTCCAAAGCGCGTGGGGTTATACATATATGTATGGCTGTATGTATGTATGTAAGGTACTGTTGGTATTTGAGTGGGAGGGGCCCACAAAACGTTCGTTGGTCGGGGTGCGTGGTGGCATTTTTGTCTAGGTAGAAGGGAGGGGACATCATCGTATGGTCCGTAACCCGATGGCGATGGCGGGAGTGGGAATAGCGAGTTTCAAAACGCGAGCGAGAGGGAGAGCAAGAGCGTGAGACGACACCGAAAACCGCGCAACAAAAAAAAAAAAACAAAGCAAAGCTTGAAGCTCAAAGCTCAAACCCCATCGCATCTCTATCATCCGCACACAGTCTTGCCCACTCCAATGCGAGTCTATACACATACACTACCAAAAAAAAACCCCTTCATCAGCCAACAAAACAAGAGAGAAAGAGAGAGAGAGAGAGAGACAACGCACCCTGCATATCAAGCGTCCTTCCCACCTTCCTCTTCCACTCCTTCCCCGCCCTCGCGATCCTACGCAGTCTACGATCGCCCTCTGCCTGCGCCGCGAAACGCCACGCGTCCTCGTCCTCGCCCTCGTCTGCACCCGTCTCCGAGGCGTTAGCATTCACAGAAATGGCAGCAGACCGCGAGGCGCGGAGGGCGTCGAGCGCCGCGCGGGGCGGGCCGGAGAAGTACGAATATACATCGTATATCTCGCTATACGTGTGCGAGAGGGGTATATAATGGAGCCTATTGCATTGCGTGAGCCTCACGAACGCTGGCTTGCAGGAGGACGCACCAGGGTTGTATCCAGTCGCTGAAGTACTCTTCGTACACGGTCGCCTTGAGCGGGACGCTGTCGCTCGCGAGGAAGGACATGAAGCGGCCGCTGTAGCCCATGCCGTCCATGTCCATGAGGTACTTGAACGCCCAGTGGCGCCCGAGGGGCACGGCGTCGCCGAAGCGGTGGGACGCGGTGAGTGCGTCCAGCCCACCTGGGTAGGACTCGGGCGAGACGGCCTTGGTGAACGCGGCATCCATGATGGCGGCGTTGAGCGTGGAGAGGGGCAGGGTCGTGCTTGTGTATTGCGGTGTGGGAGAGCCGGGGGCGGGGGAGGCAAAGGTGATTGTGTGTGGGGTGGATGAGTTGTCGGATGCCATGCGGAGGAAGCTGTGGAGACACGGGGTGAGATGGGGAAAAAGAACACGGAGAAACGACGGACCGATGCCTCTGATACTGTGGCGCAAAGCCCGGAGGGTGGCTCCCACCGCCGGTGGTTGCGCCACGCCAAAAGATCTTGTCCTGCTTCTGCGCCCAGGGCACCTCCATGCGGTCGACGTCGCCGAGCTCGAGATTGATGGGGTCCCAGCCGTAGGTGTACCTTTCGGTGCTGCCGTAGTAATAGTGGCTCGGGATCCTGATGTCCATGAACCCACGGGCACGGGCAGGGCTGAAGATGGGGTAGAGCACGGGAAGCGTGCGCCAGTCGGAGAAGAAGTGGCCCTGGGTGTAGTGCTCGTGTGGGTACGCGCAAAAGTCGAGGGTTTGTGCGGCGGTGGTGGGTACAAAGTGGAAGGCAGGGGCAGAGGGAGAAGAGGAGAGGTAGTTTTTGTGCCCAGAGGTAAAGACGTTGCGGAGGGAGGAGAAGAGGCGGCGTGCAGGGTCTGTAGGGGCGCAGGTGCGCCGCCATGCTTCCCAGACGTTGCCGTCCGCGCCCCAGTCTGGCCGGAAGGGCCCGTCGAGCATTTTTTCAATGCCGACTGAGTACAAGTCAATTGAGAAATGAGTTAAAGAGGGCGTGGCGTACCTGACGAGTCCTGATGGGTGAGGTTGGGGTACTTGCGGTGTTCCCAGGGGACCAGGACGCGTCCTTCTGCTTTAGCGTTGATTGGAAAGTCCAAGTCGGGCAGCTGCGCGCGTCAGCGGGGAATTGTGGCGGCCAAGAAGACATACCTTGAACGCAAAAGTGGATATCATGTCGCGGAAGCCATTGGCGCGTGCGCTGAGGTCCGAGTCTTCAAATGTGCTCAGTCGCAGCGTCGACGCGGCGCCGCCCTTGATGCGCACGACGTCGATGGACGGGAGCTGGCTGACCTGGCAACAACAAAGATGAGCCCGCTGCAAGCGCGCAAAGACAAAGGCGCACCTGCTGCACCCGCCGCCGCACCTCGGCCCCTCCCAGCTCCCAGAACGGCGCCAGGTCCGCCATGAGTCCGTCGTACTCGTCCACAAGCAGCACGCCGTGCTCCTGCGCAAACGCCCACCACTCCTCGAACCCCCGCGGCGGCACACGCCCGTACCTCTTCCTGTACTCTCCCACCGCCGCCTTCAGCGTCCGGCTCTGCCCCGCCAGTTTCTCCCGGTACTTCGTCTCTGCCTCGTTCATCAGCCGCGTTATCGGGTGCTCCCCCAGCACCCCATGTGTCTCCTCCCCGACCGCATGCCCACGCTGGCCCGCAAGGTACCCAGCCCGCATGAACAACAGAAAGAGGCAGGCGAAAAAGATGTAGCCGCTGTGCCGGGCGACATAGCCCACCAGAGGGTGCCGCCGTCTGCTGCGCATCGTCCTGCTCGTCGTCGTGGTGCAGTCGCCGTCGACGTGGCCTTCGTTCTCGACGTCGCTTTCCCCGATCACGTTTCGCCAAAAACGGATCGAGGCGAATTTATTCATGTTTGGTTCAGCTCGGGGCTGGCCTGGTCATACATATATAAAGTCGAAATTTTATCTGTCATTGAACATTCATGCACATATTCAGTTGAAGGGAGGAATGGATCCAAAGCTTATTGTCCGTTCCGACGCCCAACGCCATGTACATCATCTGAGAAAGTTTCCTACAAGACGCATCACGATGGGAGTGCTCAACGTTCAACGTCAACCGTCATGTATTCTAGCCTTCCATCGCAAGCCTCATACACTCTAACAGCGGATAAGAAAAAGGGAAAGACAGCCAGTGCCAGCTCATGCACGACACTCCGCGGAATTCGATGGTCTACTCAGAGTAGAAAGAAGGGAACTCCAAAGGACAAAGAAATTGAGTCATTCCATAACTGTTTGGCCGCATTAACCACCTTATCCCGTTATTCGGTTATTCACTCTGTTCGTAAAATTTGAGTGTTATATTACATATGGGTACATATACAATGTTCTTTCAGAGGCCAGATGTGAATGTCTCTATCAAACGAATCGTCATAGTTTACTTCAAAAGGCATATCTGCCGACGCCAGCGTAGGAGCTATTGGTGTTTAGTCAGTCGAAGCAACCTAGAAGTTAATCGGAGTGTTCCCTCAGCAAAAATACTCGGGTTAGCAGGCCCTACGTTGTTGTCGGCATTGTACGTTTTACTTTTGGATCCGGTCCGCCCAGTCCAAATCAGCTCTCAGTAGCCGACCTTGCAAATCACTGAACGACGAATGGTGTAACGTGATTTTTCATTTGAAAATTGCACTAAGATCTGAAGGGTTATCAACCAAACATCTAAATTTTCGTAGCCGTCCAAAATGCTGCGTGATAGATATAACTCAGCATTCCTTCTGAATTGGCCGTGTATGTTGTATTGATCGTCCGCTCATTCTAAGCAAGACAAGGAAGATCAAAGTCGCAACGATCAGTCTCTAATCCGGGAATGAGAGGGACAGGGAAAACGCACAGAGATCTTGAAGCCAATGCTCCTTGCTAACGCCTTCACTTCTTCCATATCAAGCTCAACCGAGGTGTCGTTCGTATTGTTGTTTTCCCAATGCCATAATAACGGACCTACAATCGGGCGTCAACTTCACTATACATCAGCTTGAAATGGCAGGAACAGTGCCCTTACCGAGATTAATCCACACACCGCCAGGAGCGAGGATGCGATGGATAATGCGCAGGTAATTAACTATATTCTTAGCCTTGAAACCACATTCTTTTGTTTAGAGCGCTTGAAGAAGAGGGGATGAGCAATGGGGTACTGAC
>QLOM01017769.1:0-14535 GCA_003313785.1 Termitomyces sp. MG148 | reverse complement strand
GCGGCGATGCCAGAGTCTCATGGTAGATTCGCTTGCGATAAATGCAAGCTGACCATTCACGTCACCTAGTAACATTGTTTCGATTCGATATAAAGTGCCGGATGAGCCAATAAGATTTGCCTGGAAGCATTCGTGATTATCCCAATGGACGGAGATGCCGAAAGGTAACCCTTTTATTGTAGCACCAGCGCGTTGCAATACTCCAAGGCTAATGAGGTTCGCTCCTAATGTAGGAATGTGCAATACATCGTGGAGTATAACGTTGCTGGTTCCACCGGGTAAGTTTGTTCTAAAGCCAATATTTCCAACGCCCGCAACAGATAATTGATTTAGACCTCCGACCGATACGTGCTGGGATTCGACCTCTTTGTACTCTAAAAAATAGTGAGGATCAGACACCATGTGACAAGAAGCAGCACTGTCAAGCAGTAGACCAGTAGGCATCCCGTTGTAAGTGGCCATTAACACCTTGCCAATTTCACGGCTTTGATTCTTAGAATCATTTACCGCCAGATTAGCTATACCTTTGGATTTTTTCGGTTTCGGGCACTTCGGACTCCAGTGTCCCTTTTCTCCGCAATTGTGACAAGTATCGTCGGGCCTGGGTTCACGTTTGGTTTTCTGCTTGTTTTTGTCTGTCTTCTTCTCGTATTTGCTCCCACTCAGACTACTGTTTCCCTTGCTCACGAAGGCAACGGTTTTTGCAGATGTATTTTCTTCGTGGACAACGCGTTCGTATACTAGCGTTAATTTGGTTGAAACGTCGTCTAATTTGAGAGCATTTCCACGCATTAGGAGATTTTGTTTGACAACCTCCCAGGCTGGAGTATGCGGTAGGGAAAGTAGGATGGCGTTAATAATGGTATGATCATTTACGCCGTGATCGGCTTCTATGAAGCGACGCCGAATATTGTAGTAGAATCCGATATGATCAGAAATGGAGGTATGTCCGTCCCATTTCTTGGCGTAAAGTTGCTGATAATAGTAGTGAATATTTACACCACTTTGTTGGTCGACATATTGAGTGCATAATTGATCCCACATATCTTTTGAACTTTTAAGATCAATAATAGATTCGCGTTGGGTATATTCGATGGCATTTCGAATCAAACCCATGGCGGCATCGTCCTTGTTTAATCAGCGCTCGTACTTCTCACAAGATTGATCCCAAATTAGGTATTCTTTGGATTGAAGTACGTCGAACAGTTCTTGCCCCTCCTTTCGGACTCTAACCGAAGTTTCCCCTTCTTTGGGACAAGTGGAGGTCATGAGGTTCGGAAATTCCGTGGGTGGCTTGGGAGGACATAATTCCCGACCAGAAACAACACCCCAGAGAGATTTAGCCTGTAACGCGGACTTCATATTATCGAACCAGACGTGATAGTTGGTACCATTTAGTTTCGCGAACTGTAAAGTATCGGAAACTGATTCGCTAACAGCGGGGCCCATAACCTGACGAAGCATGCTGTAATTGCGCAGTGGTAATTAATATACACTCTGAAGTTCAAACGCGAAAGATGTTTTATTCATTTAAGTAAGTTAAACAAACATGCGAATCAATAAACGTACCTGAAGTTCAAACGCGAAAGATGTTTGAACTTCAGGAATAGGGGGTCTATATAACCCTTTTCTACTGAGACACTCGTCATAAGTTTCAATAAGATTACCACATAATGACCTAACTATGAGGTAAGTACCCAATACATTACATACCCTATGACGGTCTTGACGACATTCCAAGTCATACGTCGTCCCAATCTTCGACAATTGTGATCAAAATTTATGTTGTTGAAAAGCATGTACACTTCACAATTTAGAGAAAACATAGAACTTAAACATCGAACTTTCAATTCATTTTTCTGCAGAAAAAAACATATGCAATTGATAGAAAACATAGGAACATTGACCAATATTGCTATCTAAGATTAACAGAGGAGTGTTCTACATGACACTGGTCTCCCATTGTAACGCGAGGCAGCTGGTACAGCTGATGTCGCGTCACACGGGGTGGATTCCTCACGATAGAACTAGAATAAGTCCTATATTTCGAGGGTGACCTCTACGCTACGACAACTTGGGGTATATATATATATATGTTTTCTGGGGCTTATGTAAGGAGTGTATGTTGGAAAAGGAAAGAGGTAAGGTAACGAGCGTGATTGGAGTGTCACAGTGGCTATGAACCGCTACATGCGCCCTCCAGTCGAGACGAAGGAAGAATGTACTTAAGGATCGACTTTGTTAAAATAAGTATTAAGGCGAGAGGAAATGTTGGAGGTTGTTAGAGATCGAATCCGGCTAAGAGTTCGTCGGTAGCGGCTCCCATCGCGACGTCATCATTGATAGAGGGATCGGCGAAATCAACGCCGTCAGCAGGATTGGCGGAGGATATGGAAGTCGCGCTAAGGGTCTCCGCAAGTAGGCGAGGGCTAGTGGGCATGTAACTACCAGTGACCGAAGATGACGTAGCATATTATAACGCAGTGGAATTAATCTGGAGTCAAGAATCAAAAAGATAACTTGACCCCAGCGTAGATTGTATGCTATTTTAAGTGTTCAAACTACTGAGATGCTTTTTAATCAAGTGGAGTAAAAATAAATTGAAAGGTGTCTCAGTGGCGTAAAGCCGAGACTTTTGGAAGTAAATGGAATAGAGAAAAGTAATGTAAACAAACAACGTACTGGACTCGAAGTTAAGTGTCAATCTCCTTGACACTCCCACTTGACATTAATGCAGGGTCCACAACTCCCAGTCTCAGTCTGTGTTTTTTGAAAGCATCGCGTGGCAAAGCTTTGGTTAAAGCATCGGCAATCATGTCCTTGGTGGAAATATAACGTAATTTGATATTCTTGCGAGAGATGTGTTCGCATATGAAATGAAAACGAATATCGATATGTTTGGCCCACGAATGATTTACCGGATTTTTTGATAGAGATATACTTCCAGTGGTATATATGAATGTAGCCTTGGTCTGTTTGAAATCTAGATCATTTAACAGATTTCGTAACCATATGGCTTCATGAGTGGCATTAGCTGAGGCTATATATTCAGCCTCAACAGTGGAAGTAGCCATTACGACCTGTTTCCTTGAGGACCAAGAAACTAGATTGCCATTGATATCATAGCACCACCCGCTGACGGACCTTTGATCATAATTATCCTGCGCCCAGTTAGCGTCACTCCAGCCCACAAGAAGTAAACCGTTTTCACTCAATCCGCCCAGTTTCAGACTGAAAGACTTTGTTCCTTTGAGATATCGCAAGACTCGCTTGCAGCCGGCAAGGTGAGGAATACCCGGATTATTAGAGAATTGGGCGAGCAAGCTGACCGTGAATTGTATATCAGGGCGAGTTTGCGTAGCATAAAGTAGAGAACCAATTATGGAAAGATAATGAAGTCCGTTCGCATAGGCAGTATAAGCTGAGTGATCGGTATCGTTCCTTGGGGATTGCAGTAAGGACAAATTATGGTTCGTCGGCAAGGGAGTGGAAACTGGATGACAATAGGTCATACCAAAGCATTCTAACATTGAGTCGATGTATAGTGATTGATTGACGTAAATGAGGTGATTAGGTCTGTCACGTTTGATTTGTAGACCCAAAATATAATGGATTTTGCCTAAGTTGGTTATGTCGAACATCGAGTCTATGTCCCTCTTGAATGAAATGATTTGGTAGAAATCCTTTCCAGCGATCGCCATATCGTCCACATAGACCAGTACAATGACTACTATCTTGTCATTATTCCGAAGAATATACAAGCAGTCATCTGCATGGGAGGGTTTAAAACCGAGGCTCATCAATGCATCATGAAGCTTTTCCTTCCATTTACGTCCAGCCTGTTTTAAGCCATAAATAGCTTTAAGCAGTTTCCAGTACTTAGCTTTCCCTACACCTTCAGGTGCTTTCATGTATATTTCCTCATCCAAGTCTCCTTCCAGGTACGCTCCTATGACATCAATTTGATGTATATCGAAATCGAGTGACGCAGCAAGAGTTAAGAATACCCGAAGGGTTGTGAATTTGGCCACTGAGGAAAACGTCTCATTGTAATCGATACCAGGTTTCTGAGAAAAACCTCGGGCTACTATTTGAGCCTTGAACTTTGCGTGATTCCCATTTTTGTCCAATTTCTCCTTTAGGACAATTTTACTTCCCACAGGTTTCTTCTCAGGCGGTAATTTGTCAACTTCCATAAAAACACCTTTGTCAACAAGTTGTCTGTACTCAGCTTCAATTGCGCCTTGCCATCCTTTAGCATTCGGCGATTTCAATGCATCTTGGACGCTTGGACCAGATATGGCCACAAAGGCAGTATGATTCCTCAAATCATTTACGTCTTCATCGTGCCGATAACGAGCAGGTAAACGTTTGGTTCGAGAAGACGATTCGCGTTTGGGCAATTCATCCCATTTGGCCCTTTTGCGAGATATAGGTGCAATAGTTGATTGAGTAGGTGTCTCTGGAGTAAGAGATGGAGCATCGGGAGTGGGATACTGAAGTTCATTGACAGGTGTGTGCCTTTCAGAATCTCTGTCTGATGAATCCAATTCTTTTAATTGGGCTTCGACTTCAGACTCAGAAGAGATGGGCGGAATTGAAACCTGATGAGGTGAGTCTGACTCAGGATAGACAGCAGTGTCAATGAAATCGTTGATTTCCTCTGTGGTAGACCGCGTCATTCCAGGTTCGAGACGAGCCAACTCACTTGGTGTATCATCTTCGTAGAATTCAACATCTCTAGAAGTGATCACTTTCCCATTCTCCAAATCCTCTAACCTATATCCTTTTGTTTCATCGGCCCACCACCCTAACATTCGAACTCTCATGGCTTGCGACTCCAGCTTCCCTTGACAAACTTCTTTTGGAATATGAGCCCATCCCAAAGAACCGAAGATCCGCAAATGCGATAAATCAGGTTTACAACCGCTCCATTTGGTGAAAGGTATTCTCCCTTGCGGATGTTGGGGTAATGGAACGTATGTATACCGCATACATGAAAGCTTCGCCCCAGTAACGTAGGTCTATTTTTGCTCCATGCAACATACTTCTGACCATTTCCATGAGCACTGCAATAGCTCGTTCCGCTATACCGTTTTGTTGGGGCCTGTAAGGGTTTGTCGTTTGATGCTTTATACCATTTGATTGACAGAATTTGTTCATTTGTTCATTAACAAATTTGTTACCGTTGTCAGTCCTAATGGTCTTGACGAGTTTACCACCCTCTCGTTTGACCCTTGCTACAACCTTGCACACAGCATCAACAACCTCTTCCTTAGTCCTAAGGAGAGTCCCAAAAGGATATCGACGACTGACTTCCACTATGACCAGGGCATAACAATTTCCATCCCAGGTTTCCACCCTCATAGGACCTGTTAGATCCATCACAAGCAACTCGTTTAGCTTGTACCGGGTATTGCTAGAATCCGGAAGCGGGGGTCTAATAGACTTCCCTTCAGCACAGCCGCTGCAAAGTCAATCAAATTCACAAGGTAACTTCACATTGACTCCAGTCACAAGTTGCTTGTCGATCATAGACTTGATAGTTCGTGGACTGATGTGTCCTAATCGGCGATGCCACAATCGCATGGTGGATTCATTGGCTATATAAGCCACTTGATTATCTGAGAGGCCCATAGTCATAATTTCGATCCTATATAGTGTGCCGTGGGATCCTATCAAGTTGGCATGCAGGAATTCTTGTTGATTCCATGACAAGCTGATGCCGTAAGTCAAACCATTTATAGTGGTGCCAGCTTGTTGTAATGATCCCAAACTTATGAGATTTGCACCTAGCGTAGGAATGTGTAGCACATCATGAAGTTGCATGTCACTAGTTCTATTAGGAAGACAGGTTTGAAATGTGATAGTTCCCTTCCCAGCAACTGGCAATGTATTCATTCCACCAACAGATATATGCTGATCTTGAATCCCTTGGTATTTCATGAAGTATGCATGATCAGCTATCATGTGGCACGATGCGGCGCTATCAAGAAGTAACCCAGCAGGCATATTGCCATAAGAGGCCATCAAGACTTCACGAGAACCCTGATTGACCATAGAGACAGATATACTTGCATTACCAGCTTCCTTGGCCTTTTTTGGCTTTGGACATTTAGGACTCCAATGTCCCTTTTCGCCACAGTTGTGACAAATATCGTCGGGTTTTGGTTCTTGTTTAGGCTTCGTCTTCCTTTTTGTGACTTGAGATCCTTGCTTACTCCCACTTGAATTAGGGTTATCCTTTGAAATGAAGGCCAATGTTTTATTCATGGCAGTATCTTCGTGTGTAATGCATTTGTATACTGAAATTAACTCTGCCGAAACATTGTCAAGTGTGAGTGAGGTTCCATGATAGAGCAAGTTCTGTTTCACTACCTCCCATGTAGAAGAACAGGGTAGTGACAAAAGAATGGCGTTGATTATAGTGAAATCGTCTGGTTTATGGTCGGCTTCAATAAATCGACAGCGAATGTTCAAATAGAACCCGATGTGATCAGACATGGAGGAATTACCGTCCCATTTCTTGGTGTAGAGTTGCTAGTAGTAGAAATAAATGTTCGTACCACTTTGCAGCTCGACGTAATCCTTCTTCAGCTGATCCCACATCTGTTTAGATGTTTTGGCCAATACTATTGATTTGCATTGTGTGTACTCAATGGCGTTACAGATTAGACCCATAGCAGCGTCGTCCTTGTTAAGCCAACGTTCGAATTTTTTGTTTGCGAGGTCCTAAGCTTTATATGCGCTAGATTGTAAAACGCTCAACATATCACTTCCTTCTTTTTTCACAGCTGTGGAAGTTCCTTCAACTGGAGAAGTTTCAACGGTGGATAATTCCGGATACTGAGAAGGAGGAATGGGTGGGCACTGCTCGCAACTAGAGACGACTCCCCAAAGGGATTTAGACTGTAATGCTTTCATATTGTTGGACCAGACATGATAGTTTGTTCCATTAAACTTGGCAAACTGTAAGGTCTCCAAAGTTTCGTATACACCGGGGCCCATAACCTGACGTAGCATATTATAACGCAGTGGAATTAATCTGGAGTCAAGAATCAAAAAGATAACTTGATTGATATAACTATTAATTACACACCTGGAGTCAAGAATCAAAAAGATAAAGATAACTTGACCCCAGCGTAGATTGTATGCTATTTTAAGTGTTCAAACTACTGAGACACTTTTTAATCAAGTGGAGTAAAAATAAATTGAAAGGTGTCTGAGTGGCATAAAGCCGAGACTTTTGGAAGTAAATGGAATAGAGAAAAGTAACGTAAACAAACAACGTACTGGACTCGAAGTTAAGTGTCAATCTCCTTGACAGAAGAGCCGGTACTGGAGGAGGGGATGGCATTGTCAAACTGAAAGGGTTCCTCCGGAATGGCAGCCAGCACGGCCATCATCTCTGCGGGGGAGGCGTGAGTGGCAGGGGTGGCCTCAGGCACGGCCCATAGATCCATCATATTGTCGCCTTTGTACAGTTGCGGACAAGCAAACACATCAAATTTAGTAGCACGGCAATGGGCCAACATCAAGCTAAGCTGATTTTTTCATGAACTCAGGGCATTAAAAGGAGTTGAAAAATGCAATCCCAAAGTTTTTCTGCAACTTTTTGCTTGCACCAAATTTTTGGGATAAATCAACAGTTTCTTAGGATAGCTATTTTATGCCAAATAATGTCAATGTAACTATAAAATATACAGATTTAGTTAAGAACAGCTTCAATATTCATCAGAGCATGATTAGAGATGGTACGGTGTTGCCTGTGCTTGCGAACAGCCCATTCAGCAGCCTTGCCAGTCAGCCCACGTTGGTAAGCATCCATAAAGCACTAAGACTGGTTGATGAAGCGCCGAATGACATCGACAGGACAGGCATTGAGCCATTTGAGTGCTTTGGACTTTGCATCGTTGAAACGAGTCTTGTCTGCCTCTCTGTATCGGTACTTACACCAACCCCAGTACTGTAGTAAAGTTGAGTTTTCTTTAATATCATCATCGACTTCAATTTTTGCTGTCATGGCCATAACTGGCAAGTTTTTACAAAGAAGTCTTGGATTGACACCTGGTGGAGTTTATTTGTGGGAGAGATTTTGGCTTTTTTGAGTAGTCGGCCACTAACCATTGATCTTAGAAGGCTCATAGGTTGTAACTTGTTACAGCTTTTGTCCAAGAAAAAAAAATTTTATTGTTTGTTTCTCTGGACTCAGAATAATAAAAGAGTCCGAAAAATGGTTGTCCCAGAATTGTAGCTATTTTTTTTGACTGCGCCAAAATTTTGGAGGAAAAAAATTAAAATTACAATTCAAGGTAAATGAATGATACCAGCCAACTCCTCGTTTCAAAAGGAGTCGATTCCTCTGGTTTTTGTGGAATTCTCATGCTTTTCTGAATGTCCACATTTGGACAAAAAAATTTGATGTGTTTGCTTGTCCGCAACTGTAGGTACCAAAGTAGTGATCATCTATATAGAATGGCATGAAGCCTGGGAATTTGATCCTAAACTTTCCCAGCTCTTAGAATGCGATGACTTGCTGACCTAAGATTGGTCAGAATTGATGAAAATTAGGTAACATTATTATGTAAAAAGCTGGCTTCAAACTTTCATGCTGAGTCCTGGATTTTTAGGCTGAGTTTTGATTGACAGAGGCTGAGTCTGGATTTTGAGTCTAAGTTTGATTTCAAGCTGAGCCAATGCAAAGTGAGGCCAAAACAGATCTTTAGATTAGAGGCATTGTAGTGAGATTGTGGCTAGATTAGGCTTTAACTAAACAAGTGAAATCAAGGTGGAGTTGCTGAAATGAACAAAGTGAAGTCTTGACTTGACATAACTGGATAATGAATTTGAACATTGAGTCACTAAAACAAAGCTCTAACTGAAGGCTAGACTTGAGTCTTGAGCCACTAAAACTAACCATATAAAGTGAAATTGAAACTGAATCTAAGCCTTGAGTTTGCCATATAAAGTCAAGACAAGTAAAACTGAAGACAAGTAGTCAAGTAAAGCTGAAAACACCAAATAAAATGGAGTTGAGGCTAGATTTAAGCCTTGAACAAAGTGAGGTTGAGGGTGGATTCAAGCTTTGAGTTGGCCTTACAAGGCTTTAACCAAACACAGTGAGGTTGAGGCTGGATCAAAGCCTTGAATTGACTCTATAAGGCCTTAACTAAACAAAATGAGGTTGAGGCTAAATTTAAGCCTTGAGTTGGCCTCACAAGGCTTTAACTGAACAAAGTGAGGTTGAGGCTGGATTTAAGCCTTGAATTGGCTCTACAAGGCCTTAAACTGAATGAAGTGAGGTTAAGGCTGGATTTAAGCCTTGAGTTGGCCCTTCAAGGACTGTGAGGTTGAGGCCGGATTTAAGCATTGAATTGGTCTTACAAGGCCTTAACCAAACAAAGTGAGGTTGAAGTTGAATTTAAGCCTTAAGTTGATGATAACAAGGCAAAGTTCAATGCTCAACAGCTGCAGACCTTCAATGCTGTCATGGACTCTGGACAACAGTTTGGGCAGAATCATATTCATTCACAGTGCAAGTGGATGTGGAAAGACCTTTGTCTGCAACACTCTGGCTGCTGCTGTTTGTTCCAATGAAGACATTGCTTTATGTATGGCATCATCTGGGATTGCTGTTTTGTTGCTGGAGGGTGGTAGAACCGCTCATTCAAGGTTCAAGATCCCCATTCCTGCTCTAGACACATCCATTGCCAATATCAGAAGAGGCACCCAGTTATCCCAGCTCCTACAACACACCAAAGTTGTCATCTGGGATGAAGTCCCAATGCAGCACAAAAATGCCATTGACTCTGTGGATTGTGCTTTGAGAGATGTCTTGGACAAAGACATTCCTTTTGGTGGAATCACTGTGGTCTTTGGAGGGGATTTTTGTCAAACCCTTCCAATCATTCCAAGAGGACTCAGACAGCAGATCATTGCTGCTTCACTTAAAAGAGGGAGGCTTTGGGATCACATTCAAGTTCATTACTTGGCTCAGAACATGAGATTAGAGCAGACTCCTGACAACATTGCTCATGCAGCATGGTTACTGGAGGTTGGTGCTGAAAGAGGCCTGGGACCTGGGGAAACACTTCAACTTCCTGCCACAATGATCTGTCATGACAATTCTATCACTGGATTGATCTCTTCCACTTATCTATTGATCAACCTCAAAATGATCAGTATTACCTGGACAAGAGCATTCTCTCTGGCAAGAACTCTGATATAGATGATATCAATTCAGAAGTTCTGCAGAGATTTCCAGGAGAAGAAAAGATCTTGCAGAGTGCAGACTCTGTTCTGTCAGATGATGGGAATGCCAATGACCTTGCAATGTATCCTATGGAATATCTCAATTCTTTGAAAGCCAGTGGATTGCCTTTGGCCAAATTGGCTTTGAAGATTGGTGTTCCTGTCATTCTGCTCAGAAATCTTGATCCAACCAAGGGGCTTTGCAATGGAACAAGAATGATTGTCACCCAAATCAGAACCAGAGTCCTCAAGTATCGCCTTATTAGTGGAGATGCCAAGTTTGCAGGTTCTACTGTTTTCATTCCAAGGATCAATCTTGATGCCTCTGAGGAGGATTTTCCAATTCCACTGCGCAGGAGACAGTTCCCAGTTTGACTTTGCTTTGCTATGACTATAAGCAAGTCTCAAGGGCAATCAGTCAAACATGTTGGATTGGATCTTAGGTCACCTGTGTTCTCTCATGGACAGCTTTATGTAGCTCTTTCTAGATGCACATCAGGGAACAGAATCAAAGTGATTTTGTTGCCAGACAATACAACTCATACAACTTCTAATATTGTATATCAAGAAATCTTGAGTGGTTTACAGCTGTAGATAGAATTTGTTACATGTATATCATCTTTTGTAGTGTATATTTGAATGATAAATATTGTAGTCATCTTAAAACACAAGTATAAGAGTCAATGATGTCAAGACAAGTAAAACAGAAGAAAGTGACTTTAGGGCAGGTTTTCAAGGCCTTGACTGAACAAATTGAGGTTGAGGTCAGATTTAAGCCTTGAGTTGGCCTTACAAGGCCTTAACCGAACGAAGTGAGGTTGAGGCTGGATTTAAGCATTGAATTGGCCCTACAAGGCCTTAACCGAACAAAGTGAGGTTAAGGCTGGATCTAAGCCTTGAATTGGCTCTACAAGGCCTTAAACGAACGAAGTGAGGTTGAGGCTGGATTGAAGTCTTGAATTGGTCCTACAAGGCCTTAACCTCACTTCGTTCGGTTAAGGCTGGATCTAAGCCTTGAATGGTTGTACAGATGTGAAGCCATAACTGAACAAAGTGAGGTTATGGCGGAGACTGAGTAATTGTACATATGTGGAGCCATAATCAAACGCAGTTTGGTTATGGCGGAGACTGAGTTTGGGGGGGTTTGGGGACTTTGCCCCCAACGAGCTACGCAAGGCCCATGCCGAAGGCACGGGTTGCGTAGCTCATCTCTATATAATGCCATGACACCTGGGAGTTTGATGGCTGACCAACACTGACAAAGACTGGCTAAGCATTGACAAAGAAGTCCTTTTAAAGTAGCAACGCTCACTTTTTTGTCCTTGGAGTAGTTGAAAAAACACATAAAGTTGGAAAGTCAATAAAAACATAAAATACTATTCTTTGGCTATTTTTTCCAGGTGTCTGGGTATCTCCAGGTGTGAGCAAGGCCATTACAGAATGGGACAACCCATGTGAATTTTTCCAGTTTCAATCTGAGTTTGGAATTACAGTGACTGAGTCTTGAAATTCAGTCTGAGTTTGATTTCAGTCAAAACATCGGTCCTGTAGTGTTGAGGCTTGAGCATTTAAGTGAGGTTTCTATGGATTAAGATTTTTAAGCACCAAACTGATTTTGTTTTCAGACAACAGTCAATAGAGTTATTTACATATATATCATCTTCTGTAGTGTAGATTTGAATGATAAATATTATAGTTATAATAAAGATGGAAGCTTTGAGTTGGCCATACAAGGCCTTAACCTTGCTTCATTTGGTGAATGCTGGAATTAAGCCTTACAAGGCCTTGACTAAACAAAGTATAGTTAAGGCTGGATTTAGGCCTACAATGAGCTATGCAAGGCCTGTGCTGAAGGAGTTATAATATAAAGATAGAAGCTTTGATACAAGGTCTTAGAGTTCTTGATTTAAGCTTTGAATTGGCTCTACTTGACCAAAAAAAGTGAGGGTTGAGACTGGATCCAAGTCTTGAGTTGACTCTACAAGGCCTTAACTAAATGAAGTAAAGTTGAGGCTAGATCCAAGCCTTGAATTGGTCTTACAAAGCTTTAACCAAATGAAGTAAGGTTGAGGTCAGATTTAAGCCTTGAGTTGTTGACCTTACAAAGCCTTAACTGAGGAAGAGTTATGGTAGGAGACTGAGTAATTGTACATATGTATGTGGAGGTATAATCAAAGGCAATGAGGTTATGGTGGAGACTGAGTTTGGAAAAGAGTTTAAAGGCAAAGCCAATGATGTTAAGGCTGGATTTAAGCCTTGAATTGGTCCTTCAAGGCTTGAACCAAACAAAGTGAAGTTGAGGCTGGATTTAAGCCTTGAGTTGGCTCTACAAGGCCTTAAACCAAACGCAGTGAGGTTAAGGCTGGATCTAAGCCTTGAATGATTGTATATATAACCAAACAAAGTGAGGTTGTGGCGGAGACTGAGTAATTGTACATATGTGGAGCTATAACCGAACGCAGTGAGGTTATGGTGGAACAAAGTGAGGTTGAGGCTGGATTTAAGCTTTGAATTGGCCCTACAAGGCCTTAACCAAATGAAGTGAGGTTGAGGCTGGATTTAAGCTTTGAATTGGCCTTACAAGGCCTTAACCAAACAAAGTGAGGTTAAGGCTGGATCTAAGCCTTGAATGGTTGTACAGATGTGAAGCCATAACTGAACGAAGTGAGGTTGTGGCGGAGACTGAGTAATTGTACATATGTGGAGCCATAACCAAACGCAGTGAGGTTATGGTGGAGACTGAGTTTGGGGGGGTTTGGGGGCAAAGCCCCCAACAAGCTATGCAAGGCCCGTGCCAAAAGCACGGGTTGCGTAGCTTGTCTCTATATAATGCCATGATGCCTGGGAATTTGATGGTCTTAGTCATGAGCACTGACTAACAAGCTGGGTTTCAATCCAAGTTCTTTGCTGAGTTTCAGAATTTCAGGCTGAGTTTGACATTACAGGTGGCTGAGTCTGGATTTTGAGTCTGAGTTTGATTCCTATCAAAACATTGGTTCAAGTAATCCTAAGACATAGTGAGGCAAGATCCAAGCCAAGTAAATGACTTCACAGTTTGAAAGAATCACAGTAAAGCTGAGGCTATGACTGGATGCAGTGAGTTTGTAGCTTGAGCATTGAGTCACTAACAACAAAGCTCTAACTGAAAGTGAAGTTACTTGAAAAAATGAGGTCAAGGCCAGATTTAAGCCTTGGAGTGAGGTTGGATTTAAGCTTTGACTTGGGTGAAGTGAGGTTGTGCATTGAGTCACTAAAAACAAAGCTCTGCCTTGAGTTGGCCTTACAAAGCCTAAACCAAACAAAGTGAGGTTGAGGCTAGATTTAAGCCTTGAGTTGGCCCTACAAGGCTTTAGACTGAATGCAGTGAAGTTAAGGCTGGATTTAAGCCTTGAATGTTTGTACAAGGCCTTAAACCAAACCAAGTAAGATTAAAGTTGGATGGTTGAGGCTGAATTGAAGCCTTGAATTGGCCCTACAAGGCCTTAACCAAACGAAGTGAGATTAAGACTGGATTTAAGCATTGAATTGGCCCTACAAGGCCTTAACTAAACGAAGTGAGGTTGAGGCTGGATTGAAGTCTTGAATTGGCCCTGGAACAAAGTGAGGTTAAGGCTGGATCTAAGCCTTGAATGGTTGTACATATGTGAAGCCATAACCAAATGAAGTGAGGTTGTGGTGGAGACTGAGTAATTGTACATATGTGGAGCGTGAGGTTATGGTTGTAAGGGCGACCTCCGGAGGTTGCAGCTAAGTCACACAACTGGCAGAGGGAAATCCGAAGTGTATTAGAGACAGTACATATTACAGGGAAGTAACTAATCACCTGGCAGAGGGAAATCCGAAGAGAACAAGTCTAAGGATTCCTCTGCCACAGTGTGGCGCATCAGTACGGGGGCGGGGGCGTGAGAACGACTGTACAACATCTCGGAGAAGTCCGACAACTGCAAGGGAGCATCCCGGAGACCTCCAGGATGGCCCGAAAAGGAAATGGCTGGAAAAGGAAGTCCGGGGGGTCCCGGAGATCTCCGGGATGGCCGGAAAAGGAAGTCCCCTGACATCACCCCCCCCTTAGAGTGCGGCGTCTCGATGCACCGGGTAGAACAAGTTGCGGACCGCACGGTCCACCGGGGAGACGGGGTAGATGCCCCGGATTGTGCAAGGAGCCTTGGGGTGACTACGGTGGAAGTCCTTCACCAGAGCGGGCGCGTGGACGTTTTCGGTTCCCAGGAGATGTCTTCGATACCGTAGCCCTTCCACTTGACCTTGTATTGCAGCTTGTGCCAG
>QLOM01017766.1:0-14334 GCA_003313785.1 Termitomyces sp. MG148 | reverse complement strand
TCTATGATCCAACCAGCCCCCTCAGGTGCTCCCTTGGATGCTTCTACCCCTCAGAATGATGTCTGGGGTTGCTTGCTTGCTCTAGAGACTCAGGTGCAGACCACTCAAGCTTCTCTCACCCTTCACACCACCAAACTTGCTGGATTATGTCAGGCCACAGACACTATCTCTCATTCTCTTCAAGCCCTTTTAGAGTGCTTTCCCCTCCCTCCTACCCCTCTCCAAGCACCTCCAGTTAGGGCTGACACACCTCCAATCGCTTGCTCTGGGGCCTCTCCTCCTGTTCATGCAAATATTTCTTGTCCAGCACTCCCAGATGCATTCAATGGTGACCGAGCCATGGGCGAGCGATTTCTGCAGTCATGTATCACCTACCTTCAGCTCAGTGGGGAAGCCTTTCCTTTTGATGCTCTCGAGATTACCTGGGTTCTTTCCTACATGAAGTCTGGACGAGCTTCAACATACGCACTACAAGTTTTTCAACGTCCTAGAAGAATAGAGAGCTTTGGAAGCTGGGATCAGTTTGAGAAGGAGTTTCGAACTGAGTTCTTTCCCTTGGACACTGCTAAGGTGGCAGCTCTTACTCTCTGAGACCCCCATTGATATGGACAGAGAAAGCGGACCTTAGATGAGTACATTGACTCCTTCCGAGCTCTTGTTGAACAGGCCAGCTATCCAGACAGTCTTCAGCTCTGTCTCACCTTCTGAGATGGCCTTCTCCCTTCTCTCATGGATTGGATTGACAGCATGGCCAAAGGACGACCTGACAACACACGTATTGAGTCTTGGTATCAGGTAGCACGTGACCAGTGACAGCTCATGGAGTTAAGGCGTAAGCTCCACCGAGGAACTACCTCTCGTTCTGCCTCACATGTACCTTTACCTGCTTGTCCTCCCATGCAACCCTCTTTCCCATTTCACACTCCAGCCCCAGCTCAGGTACCTGCTGCACGTCCTCTCCCTTTAGGAGTTCCCATGGATGTCGACACCTCTTACCAACGCTCCTTTCTTCCTCTTCTCTGTTGTTGCTGTGGAAACCTGGTCACTTTGCTCAATATTGCCCTCAGGAATTGGAGGTACGCTATCTCTCAGCTTTAGAGCAGGAAGAGCTCCTTCTCCAGCTCCTGGCTGCTAGAGATGCTCAGGAAAACCCTTCCTCAGATGCACAGATCGAAGCAGAACCTTTGGATAAGTCCATGAGTCCTGTGAAGACTGTAGTGGAACCTTTGAATGAGTTCTTAGGTTCTACAGGGGAGGGTTTTCAGTAGAGCAACGGATGAGTTGTATGCCTCCGCCGCCTAGTGCTAATCAGTTTGTATATCTACCAGTAGAATCTTCCAATATATTGCTCCCTGTCAATAATTTCTTGGCTGAAACTAAGCACCCCCTCCGACATACAAAATACTCTCTTGGTTAAGGCCTCAGCTGAGAGCTCTTCTCCTCTTCCTTCTGTCCAACGCCCACATGTCCCAGCTTAGGAACAATGCCTCCCTTGCCGTTATGTTGTTGCCTCCACTCCCTCTCCTAACTCTCTGCGTCTCAATGTAGAGATTGAGACAACTGACACTCAGCAGACTCGGAGCATCGTAGCTCTTCTGGACAGTGGTGCCACTGGACTCTTCTTTGATACTCACTATGTAGAACAACACCAACTCACTACTCGGCCTCTCTCTCATCCCATTCCAGTCTATAACATTGATGGTACACTGCAACTCTCTGTAAGTCAATGATAAACCAAGTTCTGACTCTTAAGTTGTCCTTTTACTATAATCCCAAAAGACTGCCACACTTTTGGACTGCATTTTTCCTCCAGACTCTGCAGTAGAAAGTTGTTTCAATGGCTTACTAATTGCTTTCCTTGTTATGATGTTGAAGATCTATTTCTCACAAGACATCTCCCTAACTTGTCACTCAGTGAAGGATCAACCCATAATTGGCACTGATGAGTTGGGACCACTATATCTTCAGCCTGATGGCTTCTCATGTGGTCTCTAGACCATTGCCGTCAGTGGATGGGACTTGTCTATTGGGTCCTCAGCTTGAGTAGGAAAGCCAATGCAGAAGGACTGCATCCTCATTTGTCTCTTATGTGATGCTGGTGCCGTGCCCTATGTCAAAACAAATATCCCTATCACTCTGATGAATGGCAAAGCATTGAACAATGTATTTGACAGGACAACCAACTTGCATATATCTACACACACAAGTGGTGGATCTTTGGGTGGAGAGGCTGCTCTGCTTGCCTTTGGTGGCTCCTAAATTGGTGTTGGAACTGATGTGGCTAGTTCCGTCCATCTGCCTGCCCATTGGTCTGGCATTTACAGTATCAAGGCATCCATTGGCTACTTCCTGAAGACTGGAAATATGACTGGTATACCAGGGCAGGAGAGTGTTCTGCCAGTATATTCTCTGATGGCATGAACCTTGGTTGATCTGGAGACGTTCTGGAGATCTGTCATCAGCATAAAACCTTTGAAGTATGGTTATTCTGTGAGTCACCACCAAGTCATCAGCTGGGCAATCAAAATTAGGGTTTTATCTATGTATAGTGCCTTGTAATGCCTTGGGATGACAGATATAGATTCAGAGAATCTGTTTCTGCGTCATTGCCCTAATAAGCACAAGTGGGGAGCTTTGTGGGACGATGGTACTTGGTCCCCAGCAAGCTTGTAGTTCCCTTGCTAACATCTTACTCAGGTGTCATTGCACCGTCCTAGCCTGTAAACGTGCCTTGCAGACTGTCATTGATGTCCTTTGCAATTGTGGCTAGGAAGTAGTAGACCTGTGTGTCAATCAGTATTCATTTTGTTCCAATACCCATTGAATATCTTTGATAGGAACCCGCCAAGCCCGTATAAAGGGTTTCAGATAGCTTTACAACTCCTGATTGCAGATAGAGGTGGTCAAACCTCGCTAAATGTCATACTGAAGTAAATTGCTCATCATTCCATAGGACAGTATCAAATATATCCAGTCCAGAGAATCAAATGATATAGGTGTCGTTCGGGCGCTGTGAATGGCATTTCTTCCTCATTAGATCAAGCATCTGTACATCTAGTATGTTCAATACATCAAGCGCAACAAGATATATGCTGGCATTCTCAATGGCTTCCATGAGTGGAATGTTTATAACTATTGGCCTCTCGTTGCTAAACATGAGGACTATCAAAGGTGTTGGTTCAAGATGTTTCAAGAAGGAAAACTCGACTATGTGTTGACTGTTCTGCACTCATTATCTGCTGTACCTCATAACGATATGAAAGACAGGGTGAAGTCTTTTGAATATACTCTCTTGCTCAACCTGGTCAGGCGACTTTGACATTCCATGATTACTTATTCCAACTATAATTACAGCTTGATTATTGGAAGATCCTAGAACAACTCCACCAGTCTTCTGGACAGAAGTATTCTCCCACCCAGATGGTTGCTGGATACCCATCAATTCAATCAGGTCTTTTGTCAACAAACGCAAGGTATTCAACCCAACGTCTACCTCCACGTCATCACTCTCTGTTCACTTGCCCCTCTTCCCACATGCATACGCTGCAGCACTCAACCGGCAGCGATAGTCATTAATTGTCAGGGGACCAGTCTCTGGACCATGTCCAACCCTATTCCGAGCTTAGTCCAATGATACGCCTATTCCTAGCAAATCCAACCGGCCGCTCAGCCCACCCTTTCCTCTTCTGTCTTGTAGTAGTCAGCCTTGATGAGTCATATGCCTAGACCTTACTCAGCATCAATCATTGTTAGTCATACTCCTTTACATACCGGGGCCTGATTAGTAAACAGTATTAGTAATAGCACAGCCACCAATGTAGTATATATAGGCAGCCTGTGGGATAGAATATCCCCAGGCTGAACAATAGCAGTGTTCTTCTGGCCTATCTACTAAACCAACCGTAAGCTTATCTAGCGCCGTCCGACTCTCTGTTAGCCTTGCTTGCCTCTTGCCCAACTCCTGCCCACCTCTGCGCTTGCTTGCCCCTTGCATTGCCAACTCTGTAGAAGGAGTTCCGCAGACGTCAAGCATTCCCTTTACATTAATGCAAGCAGAGCAGCGTAGCAGGAGAACAAGATAGTATATGTATTGGCATTTGAAAAAGATGGGTATGCAAGAGATGTTATGAGGAAATATGCAAAGGAGTATAGTGCAAAGATTGCAAAAGTGCAGGGAGGAAGTAGTACAATTGAAGGAGGAGGCAAGGCACATTTCTTCAAAAGGAAGTGATTAAGGTGTAAGACCTGGTGTCTCAAGGCCTCAAGTCTCAAACCTAATCTGCAGCTCCACCAGATGTGACAGCTGCTGTAGGTGGCTCCATTTCAGGAAGTGTGAATAGTATAAGGGATGCAAAAGTGAGATATGATATATGACCTCGCCCTTCCAGGATGACTTTTGATAGATTCATTTTCAAAGGAGGAATTTGTACAGAGAAAGGAGAGACAAGTGTCATTGATGGGTTTAAACTAACAAGTTCTTCATTGAGGTCAAGGTCCATTCTCTTGTAATTGCTCTAGAACAACAGTAGTGCTTTCTTTGCTTATTTTCAGCCACTTCCTCTCTCCTGTGGCAATATCTATTTTGGATGGCTCTTCTAACTGATTCTTCACCAGCATAGTAGTATCATCCTGTTTCCACTTGCTATCCATGGCAATTTGTTGCAATCACTTGTCTTTGCACTTGTGTTCTGCTTGTTTAAGTTTCTTGCTTATGCTGCAAATGGACTGGGGCACAGAAACATGGGAAACATCCACGGACCACAGTAGAGTTTTGTGCATTGTAATATCTATCAAACCATGTGAGGAAAAGTTGTGGTTTTTTTGTGCTTGAGGAACATTACAAACCTGTGAATCCTGCGTCATTTAGGGTGTTAATGGTTTGGAGAACTTGTTCCATGCATGAACTGAAACGACATATCCGTGCCATGCAATCTTTCTACAATCAGCACAGATAAAGGAAAGTGCCATTGGAGTTAGATAAATGTACTCTCAAAGCGTGCTTTGCATGCTCTACAGCTTTCCAGGGCACAGGCAAGTCAAGAAATACTGTTGGATTGCTTAATTTAGACTGTTTGTTTTCAGAAGATGATGCAGACATTTTTACCTGAGTCTACAGTGTCTTCAACAGTGAACTCGTCTTTACGCACGTTTCTATGTGTCAGGGTGACATTACTCATTCCATACCTATTAAATTCCTCTCTAGAAATAGTGATTTCATAGGTCAGTGGGAAATGATATGACCGCAATGAAACTTGCCTTGCTTTTGTCATAAAACTCATATGACCACAGGTGGCCACTCAACCACTGCCTGGGCCACAGAGTGCAAAAAAGATCCAGATCCTGTACCTAGATTGAAAAAAAGGTGTACAAGGTCAAAATAAGGACCATGGGTGTGCCATTTTACAAACCTGTGATTGATTGATTGTTGAGAAAACATGCAGTGAGGACTGACAAGAAGACACAATGATAATTTGAAACCAAAAGTATGGATTGAAGGACACGCCATGCAGCGGCAAGCACAAGAGAAGATGTACATAAGGAGACACACCTGCTTCTATGACTTGACTTCCAGGCTTAATGTCAAGGTGAGAAGTAATGAAGGCAATATCCACCAAGTAGAGAATTTGGGTGCAATGATGGAGTGCCATGGTCCATAGCTCAGGTGTTGGGCGCAAGACATGAATAAACCCCTTTCCTTTGCACAAGCCAACTTTGGAGCCATATGGAATGCCCACCAGGTCTGAATGACAATAGTGACTAAATTTGCTGTTGAATTCTTTTCCTGGCATGATTACAAGTGGCTGGAGATAATCACAGGTCTGATGAATCAGGTCAGCAGGGTGCCGAGGTTGGCAGTTGTGTATGCACAAGCCAGATAATAACTACACCACCCACTACAATTTCTTTTGCAGTCGACCACATTGTGGTGGAGGCCAAGAAATTTACAATGAGATGTGCTGAAGTTGACACTAGAGATGTGAGCAACGGTTTCTTTGAAGTAATCCTGCAGCAACAATAAGAGTGATGATGAATCATACAGGAATAAACAACTTACATTGAGGCCCATAAGCCTTTCTGCCAGGTTATTTATTTTTTAATTATTTTCTTTTCATTTCTTTTCCCATGCATGGACCAATCATGAAAGGAAGATGGATTACATATTGAGTAGCACATGTTTGCCAAGGATTGCTAAGGATTGCTAAGGACAGGCTTGGATGTTGCCAAGGGGGCTCGGCATCAGTAAGAGGGATTTTTTTGCAGAAAGCCACATGGGGTCTGGCGATAAGTATGGCAATTTTGGTCAAAACTTGTCATTAGGCAAACTAAGCAAAGACTTTTGTCCTCTATGTGCCTGCAGCTTCAATGTTGTGGTCTGTTAGCCATCTAAGTCCTTTTTTAGATTTTTTTTGGATTCTGGACGAATGACAATCCTTGAATAAGGTATGTAATCAGGCACATTTGATGCAGGTTTTTGACACGTTAAAGACTCAGATTATCATCCTCGTAACTATCACCTCTGGGCCAAGAGCCCCACACAACGTGCATAAAGGCATTTCCTCGTGGAAAGACACAGCTGACCGTTCTTTGGAACTTGGAACTCGGTTTTAAACCCGGGTGTTCAGCAAAGCGGAAGGGAAGGAGGCGACTCTGGCGCCGGTCGGCCCTCTATTAACGCTACTCCAAAAAAAAAAAAAAAAACAACAACCTTAAGACTTGGGACAAAATCCCTATTGGATCAAAGCTCGACATTACATATTACTATTGAGTGAGGACTTACGCGCACCCACAGGGACTGGCAATCGTTATTTGCCAGTCTTTGTGGTAAACTTTATTTATTTTTTCCTATTTATACCTACGACACACAGACGCCACCCTCAGTCGTACATACACGAATACGATCCTATATTAACACGCCCCCTGTAGACTAATCACTGTATTATTCTACAGGTAAATAAATACAGTCGTACATACACTAAGCAGTGTGACTGAGGACTAATCACTGTATTATTCTACAGGTTATCGGCCCCGTTTGCACTTACACTTTGTTGAGCCACTGCTCCAAAACACGACTCCACACACACACACACACACACCCTGCCCACTGACGCAACACCCACACCAAAAACATGACGTCCACACATTTGACAAACCCACTAAATTTTCCTGAGGAAGCCCACTTCGATGGCACAAATTACGCCACATTCAAAAACCGTATCCTAATCGCGGCTAGAGCGAGAGGTGCCCACGGCTACCTCGACGGCACAATCAGCAGGCCGGAGGAAGACACAAAAATAGACGAACAAAAACCCACCGAATGGTCATCGAAAAACCCATCCCTGGGGGAGTGGGAAGAGCGGGATGCATGGGCACTAGGTCTTATTATCTACAACACCAAAAATCCGGTCGGACTAGGCATAAAAATGGACGGTACCGCTGCAGAAGCCTGGAAAGCACTCACCGACAACTATGGAGTTTTCTCTGAGATAGCCGCAATGAACGCTGAAAAATGTCTGCACGCCACAGAATTCAATGATGGGATGGACTTCTTAAAGCATGTGGAGGATCTCAAGGAAAAATGAAAGACCGCTACCGAAAAGGGAGCAAAGATCGATGAGGGAACCTTCCATACTATTCTTATCATGTCTCTCCCGGAGTCCTGGAACGCAGTAGTGGCAGGGGTGTACTCTATGACAAAGGCGAAGGACGTGATAGCGGCTCTAACCGTACACTGGGATTGCCTAGTAGTCCAAAAACAGAGAGCCGGGATATCGGCGACGGCACTACAGACACAAACTAAACAGAGATTAGTGTGCGTAAATCCCAACTGTCGTTGAAATGGCCATACCATTGAAAATTGCTACTGGAGGGGTGGAGGAAAGGAAGGACAATTCCCACCAAACTTCCGAAACAAGGGAAAGGCCCCCAAAACACCACTCAGTGAAATGCCACCGAGCCCCACTTCCTCACCAGCAGTAAACGCAGTCGTAGCAACCACTCAGCAAACCACACCTCCTCAACCCACAACACCGCAACTGCACATCACGTATGCCCTATCCGCCATTGCGCAGAGCCAGGCGATGGACCGGAGCCACTTAGCGCTGACGAAATGGCCAGGGGCATTTGCCTCCCGTCTCGAGATACCTACCTATGCCGACTCAGGGGCGACCGATCATTTCTTTGTTGATAGGACCGCGTTCACGGAGTATGAAGAGCTCTCGACCCCCATCGAGGGGCATGCTGCACCAAAAGGAGCTATGTTCCACGTAGTTGGATGGGGAACAGTCAAAAAGATATGCATGACCACCCATGGCACATCAAGAGCTAGTCTTCCGTAACGCCCTACACGCCCCAGACCTCACATTGAACCTCATCTCCATCAACAAATTCGATCGAGCCAGATTCAACATAGTTTTTGGCGGAGGCACTGTCCGTTTCCATGACGCAGCGGGCAAGGAGGTACTGCGTGGGAAGGGGGCCAGCAGAATGTATCTGCTAGGAGAGCTACGTGGATCAGACAAGACGTCAGCCCTAATCGCAAGATCTCAGATGAGACCAACGACCCTGGAAGTGTGGCACCGCAGATTCAGTCATGCAGGAGTATCGACCATCAGAAAGGCATTAGCAAGGGACCTGGTGGACGGGCTGGTGGTAAAAGGGGACTTGACTGTCCTCGGCATATGCGAGGACTGCGTATATGGTAAGCACGCTGCGAGGCCATACAACACGGTAGTCAAACCCAAAGGTGCGCCAAATGACCGCGTACATGTTGACCTGTGGGGGCCTGCTAGTGTGCTGTCACTAGGAGGGGCCTCATACATGATGGTGATGGTCGATGGTGAGTTGTCATTCACAACAGTGTACTTCCTGACCCAGAAGGATGCCACCACGACACTTACGACCCTGACCATATATCACGCCAAGTCTGAACGCCAAACTGGTCAAAAGCTACGCAAGATCAGGGTTGACACCGGCTGAGAATGGGTAAATGACTCGTGGTTGACATACCTCGGGTCCCATGGCATAATACTCAAAGTTACCACCCCCTACGCACATGCTCAGAACGGCGTGGCCGAACGAGCAAACAGGACAATCCTGGAAGGGGTAAGATGCGTTCTGGCGGAAAGTGGCTTGCCCAAAGAGCTGTGGGCTGAGGCAGCCGCTGCACAGGTCTATACAAGGAACTTACTGCCATCCTCGCGCCACCCGAACACCATTCCCAAGGAGGCGTGGACCGGCCAGCGGCAATGGGTGGACCATTTGCGTCCCTGGGGATGCCTAGCATGGGCAAAGGTACCTGAGGAGCTCATCAAGTCCAAGCTGGACCCTAAGTCGGTCAGAACGCAGCTTGTCGGCTATGCAAACGGTGGATATTGTCTATATGAGGGGCGCTCTCAATCCATCGTAACTTCATGGGATGTCATCTTCAAGGAAGGCGTCGGGCACCGCAGACTCACCACACTCAACGAGGAGGACGACGCAGAAACTTCCACGACGATCGCTGAGGTTGGGGAACGCACCCCAGGCTTGCTGCTACCTCGGCAACCGATAGCACCAAGGATCAGATCAGGGCCGCTTTACCCCAGCAACATGGAGAATGCCACCCCTGAGGCGCCGGGGCACCGTGACATCACCTTGTCTGATACCCGAGCCCCCCTTGTACCCCCTACCCAGCCGCTGCGCAGGTCCACAAGACTTGCCAGACCCACGCCAGCACTGATCACAGCCCGAGACACCCTAGAACGCGAACAGTTAGCACACGACGACGGGGAGGATTGGGCATCCGGGGGTGACCCCCCCACGGCGCTGATGGCAGAAGGCCCCTATGGGTACCTTTCAACCCTGGATGTGTCCCATGCAACAGACGAGATGAGTGTACCGAAGACGTACTCCGAGGCGATGCGGCGATCCGACTTGTGGCAACCGGCGATGGACGAGGAGCTTTGAGTAATGGAAGAGCGAGGAGTGTTTGAGCTTGTGGATGAAGCTTCAGTGCCGAAAAGCAAAAACATCGTGGGCTGCAGGTGGGTCTACGCTAATAAGTACGACGCTGAAGGGGAGATTGTGCGAAGGAAGGCTCGCCTAGTGGCAAAGGGATTCTCCCAGGTGGCTGGCGAGGATTTCGACGAGACCTACGCGGCTGTGGTACGCCTTGAATCACTGCGGATGTTGGCGGCAGTGGCGGCGCAGGAGGGATTCAAGATCTGGCAGGTCGACTTCGTATCAGCTTACCTCAACAGCATCCCCGAACATGAGGTCTACATGCGCTTACCTCCAGGTTTTCCGGGAGGGGAGGGGAAGCTAGCTCGTCTCCGGAAAACCTTGTATGGCTTGATGCAAGGTGGTTTCGACTGGTACTGGACCCTTGATGGGGCGTACGTGGATTTGGGATACCAGAGATCGCGGGCGGACCCATGTGTGAGGTCGAGGACAGTGAGAGGTGAGAAGACGATCACAAACACGTTCAACAACAATACGTTTGGCCTCTCGTCAACAAAGGAAGGAGCAGACATCGCTAAGGCAGAGCTAGCTAAAGCATATGAGATAAAGGACCTGGGTGATCCAACATTCATTTTAGGCATGGCCATATACTGCAACCCTCACACCCGATCGATCTCACTATCCCAGAAGGCGTACCTTATGCAAGTCCTCGAACGGTTCGGCATGATGGACTGCAATCCCAGATACACGCCCCTACCATCCGGAACGGTGCTTACAAGCAACATGTCCCCCAAAACCGAAGCAGACAAAATGTTCATGCGCGACAAGCCCTACAGACAACTGCTCGGCGCACTCATGTGGGCTCAAGCAGCGACACAACCGGACCTATCATTCGCAGTCACCCTACTTGCCAGATTTCAATCAAACCCTGGCCCGGCACACTGGAAGGCCCTTCTACACGTGTTGGCATATGTGAAAGGGACTATCGACTATCGAATCATATACTCCAAGGGGCTAGGGGGGTCTGTCAGACCAGTAGGCTACGTCGACGCTGATTACGGCGGGGATTTAGACACCCGGCGATCAACTTCTGGGTATGTTTTCATTATGGCTGGTGGGCCCATCTCATGGAGCTTGAAACGACAACAAATGGTCGCGTTGTCTACCACGGAAGCCGAATACATGTCAATGACGCGAGGAGCCCAACAGGCTCTCTGGATGTACAACTTCCTCTCGGAGAGACTTGGGACAACCGCTCCCTGCCAAACTCTATGTTGATAACAACTCCTCAATTGCCTTAGCTCAATCAACAAAAGGACACGCGCGCGCGAAACACATCGATATCAGACACCACTACATACGTGAACAGATCCAGGATGGCGATATAGAAGTCTCCCGCATACCGTCCTCCGAAAACCTCGCCGACATATGTACCAAGCCACTCCTGCGATCCACACATGACTATCTAGTATGTCTCATGGGACTGAAACCGAACGACGATCGCGCAAGTCAGGGGGAGTATTGAGTGAGGACTTACGCGCACCCACAGGGACTGGCGATCGTTATTTGCCAGTCTTTGTGGTAAACTTTATTTATTTTTTCCTATTTATACCTACGACACACAGACGCCACCCTCAGTCGTACATACACGAATACGATCCTATATTAACACGCCCCCTGTAGACTAATCACTGTATTATTCTACAGGTAAATAAATACAGTCGTACATACACTAAGCAGTGTGACTGAGGACTAATCACTGTATTATTCTACAATTACAAGTGATTATATACTCAACCCTAAATCTCGGACATGCTGTGCACTGCAACGGCCCATCACGTTACCATGAGATCTGAGCCACAGTATATGCAACAATCACGACGTCGCATGGGACACCAGTTTAGCTGTAGCTACCCAATGCCTTGAACAACCTTTGCATTCGCGTTGGAGAGTCTGACCATTGAGGCACAGGCGGTGCTTGAGATATCAAACACAAGTGAAAGATTCGGCCTAGCCGCAGGTCTGCCGTTCGGTCCTACTTGCTCACCCAAGAAGAATGGGAAAGGATCAATAAGAACATCAGCAAACCGCTCATGTACTACCAGACGTCGTTGAAGATTAGGCGAAAGCCACTGAAGACAGCAAGAGTGAGTAATGAGGTTCGGTTGAATAGTAGCCGAGACATGCCCAGATATGGGATCTAATGAGGGAGAAGATCGTCCGAATGACAGTGATCTGTGTAGAAGTTATTTTGGGATGGTGCAATTCAGGAGGAAAATAACATACAAACATCATCGAATTCTCGAGAAGGGGCTCGTAAAACACGAGAACAAATCCAGCGACAATTGTGAATGCTACTATGGCTAACAGAGTAAATAAAACATCTGAGATCGGCCGGTCTCTCGAGTGGACACGAGGAGTCTCTCTCGTCAATCTGCCATCCCGATGTACACGCAGACGGCGAGTAACAATCCGTTGCGTGCGCATCACAAAAAGGTCGCAGGCCGCGGTATCCACAACTAGAGACGCCGAAAGGAATAACACAGGAAGTTCAATCCAGAAAGGGGGACGATAAGAAGCAAATAGGGTGTTAACATATGTCGAAGTATCCAAAGTGAAAGAAGCCGCAGCGAGTACGCTGAAACAATACAACAGATAGCGTACGAATGCGTCTTCATTGTACAGCAGCAACTTGAGAGTCCGCCAAAGTGAGAGCGTTGTGGAAAGAAGTATTGACAGGCATTCTCCTTGAAAAACGGATATAAAATAAACCAAAGAAGCTTCGTTTGATAGAATCCAGAATGTCGCGGAAAACGCAGGGACGACAGGCACGATACGAGTCCCAATGAAGACAGACCACAGAAAGACGAGGCGAGAAGTTTCGACCGAGATCGAATGGATCAAAGCGGACGTCTTTAGCATCATTCCCACAAGCCATCCTGCGAGGTCAAGTAACGAGTTCCCTAGAGACGTAGCACGTGTGTGGACATACGTTACAGAAAAGGTAACAGCCGAGGCCACTGATGAAGGGATGCAAGGAGCACCTGAACGTACTTCATACCAGTATTGAGGATGTGGAACATGACACGAAACAACCAAGATATCCGTCAAGCAAAGATAAGGCAGACATTCATTCATCCAGGAAAAGACACAAAAAATACTGTCGCGAGCGGTCAGCCTCCATACCCCAGGGAGCTCGACCATCGAAGTCGTTGCTACTGAAAAACCTGGAAGGGGCTAGAAAATGGCTTGAACTCAAGCAGCATGCGGGTGATTGACACGAACCTTAATGATGGGGGCGGTATCATGGACGAGTTTTGTTGTATAAGCCAGGAGATACTCTATGACAGATGTTTGAAGGGTACGTATCAATTCTCCCAAGACAGAAAAAGACTCGAGGACTCGGGTACACCAAGTATCAATACGCAACGATGTGGTAGAAGAGACGTTGACTTGATCATGATAGATATTCGGATCGAAATGGAACCGTTTGAAGTAAGGGCAGACACAAGACAAGAGAGGAAGAGAACGGGTTGTGACGAGTTCCAAAGATGGATTGGCCACACCTAGAGGTAGGCCTATACGAGGTTTTCGATTGAAGGATAACCGGACAGAGATGGTGGCGAACATGATGAAAAGAACGATGAAGAGAGTAAAGAGTGTTAGTGAGTGCGGTACTGTCACCACTTCCACTTCCAAACGAATGGATGGTGTCGGAGCAAGGGCGGAGGTTGGAGTGCCCGTTCTGTGAAGGACGGAATTATGAGAAGACTTCTTAAAGGTCTTAGTCCATCCCCATTGCGAGAGTGTCTTCGTCAGGAAGACCAGAGCGTGAGGTGGAATTGGGACACTTGGAGGGGATTGGAAGAACAATACCAAGTGGTATAGTAGCAACAATGTCATGTTTGAAGACAAAGAGGTGGACAACGAGCTTTGAAACCGACCGTAGGAATAAGAGGCAACCGCGATCACGTAACATAAGGAGAGCATCCTGAGTCCACAATCCTAGTCAGCCATGCTTGAAGGCTGCTGGTCAGCCGTTGGGTTCAACTTTCAAGGGACTTCACCGGACCGAGCTTGACGCGGTACAAATAATTGCTAAATCGACCTCTCCAGATGGCGTGTAGCACTTGTGTCCTGCATGCTTGACATCTGTGTATATCTTTTGGCCTGTCTCCGTCCTAGTGTTGACATTGTTGCAGCCCTCACTCCTGCGGATACCGGAATTCACCATGCAGCGTTTCAAGGGCCTTTTGTTCTTACTCGTTTGATGGAAAGGTGTAAAGATCCGTATACATCACTCAGTCTTATGAATAAAATGTTAGACCAGACACATGGATTTGTCCCAATCGTAGATGCAGTGGATTTACCCCAAAAGGTACACAACTTCGAGTC
>QLOM01017765.1:0-15153 GCA_003313785.1 Termitomyces sp. MG148 | reverse complement strand
CCGTTTCCTCCCTCGCTGAGGCCTCCTTCTCTCGCGTTGAGAACGACATCCATTATGAAATGGCGTCTGCGGTAAAGAACTTTAATTCCGCAGTCGATGCATTCCCGATGCTTGGTGGAACACACCGTCAGGCTATGGTATGTATCATGGCAAAACTGCATAAGTATGTTCTTAATCACCCACAATAGGCTATCCACTCCTCTGCCAGTGCTCTCAACAAAGTAATTGCCAATACAACAATTGATATCAATGTTGGGCGCTTTCTTTCTAATCGCTCTCTCTTCATATTCTAATTATATCCTCTCAAGGCTATGTCTTCCAAATTCTCTGATGCCGAGGCTCAGGACCTCTTTGGTTACCTCCATCATCTGGAACCTAGCTTCTTGGAGTCGCTGAAGGGTATAGCTGCACGCAAGCCAGCCATTGGGTTCATTCGAGACGTTCGGGCGCTTATCAAACAGGACATCGCCATCATGAAGAAGCACGCTGATGACTTTATGGATGCATTTATTAGCCATGCGCCGGTACGTCCTTCATTGGTACAAGTTTCATCAACACATAAATTGATTGTATATTATCCGAATTAGTCGAGCGTCCTGGTGGAAGCTCGGACCATGAAAATCAGCGTTGATTCTATGTTTGCCTCGCTGCTCTTGCTTTACGGATTGTAAGAATAGGGAATGTAAAAAATATCAGAAGTATAAATCTATGTACCAAATTTTGTTTCCCTACTTAGGGGTTGCCGCTTCCGAGGACACAAAAGATGTTGCTTGGCGTGACTATCGAGGGTCGATTCTGAGATTGCACATCATTCCCAGATGGCATCTAGTATACGTAAATCGTTAAAAAAACTACTGGTCGGAGCAAACCTCTGATGCTTTGATAAAGACGCACTTTTTACATCGCACCTGACGAGACGCTCATGCCTTGGGGCGCGTCTTATTCGATCTGCAGTTGATTCTGACTGCATTATCTGCTAAATAGCCTTTCTACTTGCTTTGGGTACCTAGATATTTAAGTAGGCCAATATGACCACCCATGGCTTCCCAGAAGTTGCGACGAACCCTATACTCCACGCCAAACTCTTTGCAGGTCTGCACAACAATAGGAGCGAGATCATGATAGTGTATTTGTGAAACCTGATCCTGTGTAAAAGCTTGAATGGCTTCATTGTTGGAGTTTCAATACTTTACCTGCGGAAAAAGATGATGCACAATCTGATAATTCAGGCCGCCTGTCAAAATGGCTGCCCAGGTCGATCCATGACTGTAATCTTGTGCGGTCTCCACCTGTAACTCTGCCCAGTCTCCTTCAAAGTTTCCATCTTTGCCTGTTGCCGGCCATTTTACTCCTTTGACCACGTGATTTGCTTGGAAGATAAGGGCCAGCGTCCAGGAGAGGACAAACTCAACAAATACATTGGTGGCTACACTACTCGAGGAGAATGTGTAGGGTATCATAAAGCGGTAGAATGCCCAAAATGTCTATACAAGAGGGAAAACCATATGTCAGCGGGGAGAATTTAGAGTTGAACACCGAACATTGCAATCTACCTTGCCCAACCAAAAAACGTAATGTTGTGTTTTTGTCGGCGGATTGATGCGGATATTGCCTTGACTATGCAGTTGGTAAGTTTGCTTGTAGTCCGTCAGCTTGATTTTGAGAGATAGGAAACAATAGATGATGGGACAGTATATATACTGATACACGTAACGTGCATGCCATTGTTGAGTGTCTTTGATACGTCGAACATCGTTGTCTTGCGTTGTGATGTCCGGATCGGCTCCCTCAATATTGGTATATGGATGATGTCCCATCACTGATGAAGAGTGAGAAAATGAAAACTCTTGTCCCATTCCAGTCTATAACATTGATGGTACACTCAACAAAGCTGGATTCATCCACTCAGTAGTGGATTTAGTCCTTTGTTACCAGACTCATTCTGAGCGTGCCATAAGTCTTTGTGCTCAGCCGTTCCTTACCGTGCTGATAGAACCAATTAAGATGGGAGTTCCCCATCACAAAGTCGTAGCTGCGGGTCATGATATCCCACACCCATGGTTTGTGCGTGAAGGCGCCGTGAGATCCATCATGTATCCAGTACATGCAAAACCCAGCATAGCCCCAACCCAATACAACGCACAATGCAATAGTTAGAAGCGTATTTTCAGTGATCACAGGATTCCAGAACAAGTTGTAATAGCCGGCTATCACGGCACTCAATACTGTGATGTACCGTATCAACATCCAGTGCGAGTATTTTGGGTTCAATCCCGTCCTCTCGAAGTACTCGTTGACTCTCTGGCAGGGCTGGAACGTCAGACAAACCTGTATACAGTCATAACATCCATTTACCTTTCTCATGGTCTTGGCAAACTCGTTAGGCGGTCGGAAGGTCGAGAGCTCGTTATCAATGAGGTACCCGATGTGATATTTCCTGCAAAATGATAGTGATCATTAATAATCTATCGATCTAGAGGTCAATTTCCTTATCTGCATCATGACTTACTTTAGGACCTTGGCGGAGAGTGCGCTGTGTGAGGTTTCAAATACGGTTGTGACATCCCTTCCTGCCGCTGCATGCAATATTGTCTGGCCGCCTGGATGTTGTTTAATGAAATTTGTCAAATCATAGACCTGGCAGTGACAATGTTTTAACAAATTGCCTGTATGTTCTATGATGATCTTTCAGAGAGCTTACCTGTCCTCGCACAGCAACTACAGTTTGATTTTGTTCGATTGTCTCGACCAGTCGTTGAGTTGTGAAAGGTGCATTACTTTTCCTTAGCTTATATAAGTCGACGTGGACCTCGTTCGTCGTCTGATCGCCGGCATCGCGGCTGCCAGCAGATGAAGAATCGTTGTGTTTGTGTGCTTTTTCTGCCATGGTCTTATTGACATATTTGGCTAGCGGCGACGACATGTTGCGAATCAAGTCGAATGGCGCATGCGAGTGGAAGGGTTAAGGAAGAGAGCTGGAAAATCGGCGTTTTCTGCTTTTGTTGTTGGTTTTATATAGAGAGGTGGCTATGGCCACCAGATCCAATAAATAATGGGTTGCCGCCCCATACAAGGTTATAAGTAGAACTAATAAAGCAATGAGTGAGGTCTATGTCCATAAGAAGATGCTATGAGAGTGATACGGCGGAAACCATGGGATGCATCCTAACCGAATAGCTCAGCAATAGGACAGGAACTAATATGGAACCTCGCCGACGAATTCTGCAGCCTAGTGACCTAGAATGGGACAAATCATGTTAGAATTACCGGCAAACCTCACGCGTCAGGGTGGCCAACGATGGCCAACGTACGATCTCTTTATTCCACTCTCTGCTTTGACAACTAATATATCACATATCACACCATTGTCTCGTAGAATTATATGTACTACATACACGAAACGACACCCTCAGTCACTTGTATACGACTGAGGGTGAGTAACTCGTTTACCATGATGATCATCTTTACGTTATACTTACATCGTACCACAGATTAGATAACTTACTATTCTGTATAGGTACGGTAATACACTTAGTCACTTGTATACGACTGAGGATTAGATAACTTACTATTCTGTATAGGTTCTAACAGGTTATGGGCCATTGCTGTCGCACCCTCTGAGGAAAGCAGAACAGACAAAAGATCCTATACATATCACTCATATCGCATCTTTTGACCCTGAGTCCCGATTGATCGCGTACTATCAAGTGCGCCTTTGTCTCATCACTACGCGAGTCTTATTGTACTCTTGTTCTTTGGCTAGGACCCTCGGACAAATATCTCTCGCACTATGGGATCTATCTCCCCAGCTGTACCAATCATGACATCCACCAACGCCTCATACCCTCGTATTCGCCCTGCAAAATACAATGCACACTGGCCGGTTTCCCCCTTTGATCATGTAGAGTTACGGTGTAAGTCCTCAGTCACTCCAAATATATGTTGTTGACTGATTTATTACCTGTAGAGTTACGGTGTAAGTCTACAGGGTACTGTAAGTCGATTTATACGTAAATGTGGAAGAAAACGCTTACCCTCAGTCACTCCAAATATATGTTGTTGACTGAGGGCTTACGTTTCCGTATATCATAGTTATCTATCGGAAAATATTCAAGGTTTGAAGGTAAAGTAACACAAATACCGATCGCGCCCCACATCAAGTGGTGCGCCTCGATATCTGTACCATGGGTAGTAGAGTAAGATTGTAAGGTAATAAATAAAAGGAAAAACGTATCGGATGATTTGGGCAAGGCTGTTCAATCATCGAAGTTTTTCAATCCCATAAGTCCTACGAGGTAGTCGTGTGTGGCGCGAGGTAATGGTTTTGTGCAAATGTCGGCGATATTTTTGCTGGATGGTATATGGAGCACCTCTATGTTGCCTTCCGAGACCCGCTCGCGAATGTAATGGTGCCTTATATCTATGTGCTTGGCATGGGTGTGCCCTTTGGTGGATTTTGCGAGAGCGATTGATGAGTCGTTATCTACTCGAAGGGTGGCTGGACGTGATTGTTCTAAGTTAATTTCGGAGAGGAAGTTAAACATCCAGAGCGCTTGTTGGAATCCTCGAGTCATGGCCATATATTCTGCCTCTGTAGTCGATAGTGCCACAGTCTGTTGTCTCTTCGAGCTCCAGGATACCGGTCCTCCCGCCATCAGGAAGACATACCCTGATGTTGACCTCCTGGTGTTGAGGTCACCTCCGTAGTCGGAGTCCACGTAACCCAGCAGCTTGATGGATCCTCCTAAACTTCTGTCGTATACGATTTTGAAGTCCAGCGTGCCTTTGACATATGCGAGTACGTGGAGTAAGGCTTTCCAGTGGGGTGGCCCAGGGTTTGATTGGAACCGTGCCAATAAGGTTATCGCGAATGATAAGTCGGGTCTTGTAGCCGCCTGGGCCCACATAAGTGCACCCAGCAGCTCGCGATAAGGTTTGTCCGCCATGAATGTTCTTTCAGCTTTGTTCGTTGGAGACATGTCGTTTGTAAGTATAATTCCGGATGGTAATGGGGTGTGTCTGGGATTACAGTTCACCATGTTGAATCTTTCAAGGATGCGTTTGAGGTATGCTTTTTGTGATAGGGATATTGCTCCCGTCCGATGGTTACGTGAGATTGCCATGCCCAGGATGAAGGATGGTTCTCCGAGGTCTTTGACTTCGTACATCTGCGCTAGCTCTTTCTTGGCTTGTGTTGCTCCAGCTTTTGTTGATGATAGGCTGAAGGTGTCGTCGTTAAACGTGTTTGTTATTGTAGCTTCCTGACCAACCATTCTTGAGCGTACGCATGGATCAGCACGCAACCTCCTGTATCCCAAGTCTCTATACGCGCCGTCAAGAGTCCAATACCAGTCGAAACCCCCTTGCATGAGTCCATAGATGGTTTTCCGGAGTCTAGTTAACTTCCCCTCCCCTCACAGGAAACCAGGTGGGAGCTTCATGTATACCTCGTGCTCCGGTATACTATTCAGGTAAGCCAACACAAAATCCACCTGCCAGATTTCTAAGCCTCCCTGCGCTGCTATTGCTGCTGACATTTGAAGTGATTCCAAGCGCACAACCGCCGCATATGTCTCGTCGAAGTCTTCTCCGGCAACCTGTGAGTACCCCTTGGCAACAAGACGGGCCTTCCTCCATGTCACGACTCCTTCTGCGTTGAATTTATTTGCATAGACCCATCTGCACCCCACAATGTTCTTATCCTTCGGCACCCGTGACTCATCCACCAACTCAAACACTCCTCGATCCTCCATCATCTTCATTTCCTCTTCCATTGCTGGCTTCCACAAATCCGGTCTCTTCATCGCCTCCACGTATGTTTTGGGTACCCTGTCCTTGTCATTGTCCATAGGGCCTAGGAGCTCCGACAGGTACGCATATGGATTTCCCGCCATCAGAGCCGTTGGCACTTCTCCATCATCTGCCCAGGCCTCTCCCTCAGTCCGTGCTGCTTCCTCTCTCTGTATCGTTTCCTGGGCCGCAATAAGTGCCGGTGAGGGTTTTGCCAAACGAGTCGAGCGTTGTACTGGTGGTATATGTCCTGTTTCGCGCCTGGAAGAATCAACGGGTACTGATGGTACATTATCAGGGGCGGTCGGTGGTGGGTGCAGTGGTTCGACCCTGGGTCGGATCCTCAGGGCAATTGACTGGCAAGCTGTGAGCACCCCCTGCGTGGGGCTGGTTGGATTGGTATGGGTAGTGTGCGGTATGTGAGTGACTTCATCGTCTTCTGGGTTGTTGAGGATGGTTAATGCTCTATGCCCAGTTCCCTCCTTAAAAATTACATCCCGAGACGTAACGATTGATCTATTGCCCTGATCGTACAGTCGATAGCCACTATTCATGTAACCTACCAGCTGAGCTTTCACCAAGCATGGGTCTAACTTAGACTTGATCAGTTCTTCTGGAACCTTCGCCCATGCCCAGCAGCCCCACGGTCTGAGGTGGTCCACCCGTTGTCTCCTGCCAGTCCAGGTCTCCTTGGGTATAGTTCTGGGGTGTCGTGAGGATGGAAGAAGGTTTCTGATGTAAACTTGTGTCGCTGCCACCTCTGCCCAAAGTTCTTTTGGTAAGCCGCTCTCTGCCAACATACATCTTACTCCCTCCAGTATCGTTCGGTTGGTTCTTTTGACTAATCCGTTCTGTGCATGCGCATAGGGTGTGGTGACCTGGAAAATAATGCTGTGGTTTCCCAGGTACGTCGTCCAGGACTCATTCACCCACTCCCGCCCTGCATCGACCCTGACCTCCCGCAGTTTTCTCCCTGTTTGGCGCTCTGATTGAGTGTGATAAGATGTAAGTGCTGCCAGTGTAGTATTTGCGTCCTTCCTCGTCGGGAAATATACAGATATATATAATGTGCCACCATCCACTGCGACCATCATATACACCGCACCTTCTAATGACTGGACGCTAGATGGACCCCACAGGTCGACATGCACCCTGTCATTCGGCGCTCCCTCTGGTTCCACTGCAGCGTCGTATGGTCACGCTGCATGTTTTCCATATACGCAGTCTTCACACAGTCCGGCTATAGTCAGATCACCTGTAACCTCAAGTCCGTCGACAAGGTTTTTTGACATGGATTCTCTAATGCTCTTGACGCTAGTGTGCCCGAACCTTCTATGCCAGACTTCTAGAGTTGTTGGTTTGTTTAAGGACTTGGCAGTCATCACTGTCAGTCCATCTAAGGTCCCTGGTAAACTGAGCAGATACATTCCCCCAGCACCTGTACCTTGGAGTACCTCTCTCCCACTTGGGTCATTGAACCTTACATGTCCACCTCCAAAGATCACGTTGAAGCCCGCCTTGTCAAACCAATTGATTGGGATCAGATTCGACGACAGATCAGGGGCGTGCAGTGCATTCTTGAATATTAGTTCGAAGGTCCCTCTTGCTGTCTGATACCTCTTTTTGACAGTGCCCCTTCCGATCACTCGGAATGATGCCCCTTTCGGTGCCGCGTGACCCTCGATAGGTTCTTTTAGTTCTTCATAGTCGGCAAATGCTTGTCTGTCTACAAAGAAGTGGTCTGTGGTGCCCGAGTTGGCATATGTTGGGATGATTCTGGTCTTTGACAGGTAGGTACCCATGCTCTTGGTTGCGTTTTTCCCCTCTGAGATGATGGCTGACAGGGCATAGGTGACGTGGGGTTGGTCTGGAGTCTGTGGCGTGGGTGCTGCTGCCAGGTTCGCTGCGGGCGTGCTTGCCTGGGGAGCGGTCAGGGTTTGAGTTTTGTTTGATGGTGTTTGGGAGATCTTTCCCCTATTTCGGAAATTAGGGGAAAATTGTCCCTCTTTTCCTCCCCCTTTCCAGTAACAATTCTCGATGGTATGGCCTGCTCGTTTACAGTTCAGGTTTATGCAAACTAACTTGGGTTTTGACTGAGCTTGTAAAGCAGTTGCGGAGATGCCCACCTTCTGCTTTTGTGAAGTCAACCTGTCCCAGTGTATTGTGAGGGCGGCGATGACGTCCTTCGTCGTTGTCATAGCGTATATTCCAGCAACGACCGCATTCCACGATTCTGGGAGTGACGCTATGAGAATGGTTCTGAACATTGAGTCATCTATTTTCGCCCCTTTTTCTGTTGCGGACTTCCATTTTTCCCTGAGGTCCTCAACGTGCTTCAGAAAATCCATTCCGTCCTGAAATTCTGTAGCGCGTAGTCGCTTCTTGGCATTTATTGTGGCTATTTCGGAGAACACTCCATAGTTTTTGGTCAGGGTTGTCCATGCTTTTTCGGCTGTGCCATCCATGCTTATCCCGAGCCCTACTGGGTTTTTTGTGTTATAGATGATCAGGCCTAGCGTCCATGCGTCTTTCTCCTCCCACTCTTCCAGAGAGGGGGTTTTTGATGGCCATTCAGTAGGTTTCACCTCTGTTTTTGTGTTGGGGGCATCAGGGTTGATTTTAGGCTTTTTGATGGTTCCATCAAGATAGCCACGGGCTTCTCATGCCCTGGCCACTATAAGGACTTGGTTTTTGAATGTTGTATAATTTGTGCCATCAAAGTGTGCTTCTTCGGGGAACATCGGTGGGTTCGACGAGTTTGTGGATGTCATTTTTGTGTTGGATGTAAACATGTGTGTGGAGGTAAGTGTAATGTGTGAGTCTGTGTGTCCGGAGCAGTGGCTCAACGGCAGTAGAAGTGCTAACGGGGCCGATAACCTGTAGAGTTACGGTGTAAGTCCTCAGTCACTCCAAATATATGTTGTTGACTGATTTATTACCTGTAGAGTTACGGTGTAAGTCTACAGGGTACTGTAAGTCGATTTATACGTAAATGTGGAAGAAAACGCTTACCCTCAGTCACTCTAAAGATATGTTGTTGACTGAGGGCTTACGTTTCCGTATATCATAGTTATCTATCAGAAAATATTTAAGGTTTGAAGGTAAAGTAACACAAATACCGATCGCACCCCACATCAAGTGGTGCGCCTCGATATCTGTACCATGGGTAGTAGAGTAAGATTGTAAGGTAATAAATAAAAGGAAAAACATATCGGATGATTTGAGCAAGGCGTTTTTCAACAGATCATATCACTGGAGAATTCACTAAGTGGTTGAACAAACTCAAAATATTCCTCCAACAGAGCAGGCTTGACCGCTACATCTTTGCACCCAAGAATAAACCTGGATGTCTGATCTGTAACGGACTACCAGCCGTAGAGCCTCGCTCTACAGCTTCTTCAAATAAATATATAATTATATTATGTTAAATAATAATAATACTAAATTAAATAAATACGTATTATAATTTGTATGGCTGCCTTAGGTAAGGCAGCCAATTTTACTGTTACACTACGTAGTACTGGAATTGTACATCAATCTGGTTCTCTTGTGTGATAGTGAGGCTTTTACTATTTTTTGACAACATTTTACTTTTTTGAACCTTTTGGGTTCAATTCGAGTACTACAAGCAAATAATTGTGATTCTAGACTGTCAGTCTAGAGAACCTTGTGAGCAAAAAGCAAACAGTGCATCAATTCATTGACGCACACACCCGAACCATTATATACATATAACACTGTGATTGGATGGATACCAATCAACCATTGGAACCGATGTGCAATGGTAAGACCATTGGCCAGTCACTAGCTTACCTGCTAGTTGTCTCAAATGACCTGGTTCATCCCGGGTTGGAGTCCACTGAGGCTACGATGGAGGAACCCCTCCAGCAGCCTCAGAAAGTGCCAAGAAAAGCTCTGTGGAGCAAAGCATGATCCACTGCTGTGCCCAGTGGTGCAGCAAGGCCAGGAGTAGTCTGGGAGACCCCAGAACAGAACACTGGGAGAAACAACGCTCCCTATATGCAGCCCAGAAGGCCAGAGAGATTGCCTCAGGCTCAGAGTAATGTGCAAGGACCTCCTGAAGGTCGCAGACCTTCAACATACTTCTTGGGGAAGATGCAACAATTGGAGACAGGCAGTTGGAGAGTTCCAACTAAATCAACCTCACTGACACAGCGACAGCAAGGAGATGGTGCACCTCAGGGAACTACTGTTCCTGAGCAAAAAACTCCAGTAGTACATTAGAAAGACGAGACTTCCAATGATGAGAAAGGTGGATGCATTGAGTCCACCTTGCAGGTGCAGTGCATGATGCTCTGGAGCAGGTATCCTTTCATCACAAAGGATACAACATGAGCAAGGCTAGGACTGTATGTACTTAAGCACATACAATTAATACAGGCCCAAGATAAACATGTACCTTCAGTAGATACACTCAAATATATATTTAAATCTTGGAACTTAGGGCGCATGCCTATATATATCAGAAAGCAAATCAAGGCTCATTGGCCTTGATGCCAAACAGTGTGAACCTGGTACCAAATATTCCAGTCAAGGCACAGCCTGTGCTTTCTCCACATTTGGAGGAAGCAATAAGCAATATATACGCTCCCTAACAACAGAGGGAGACAGAAGAACAGTTTGCAGCAAGATTTGCTGCAGCACAGCATCAACAGATCTTCAAAGGTCACCAGAGATGACCTCTGTCAACAGTTGAATCAGTATCTACTATTCCAGTGGCATGACGTAGAAGTGGAGGAAGTAATTTTCCTGCAAGCCAAGCGCAAGTCAGTGGAGAAACCTCCACTGAATAATAGAGTACCACTGGCAGATAAGTTTGCCAAAAGAGTAGTGTATCAGCAGATGTGCAACCAAAACTTGAATCGCCAGAAACACTCTTGGATAGATGATCAGAGTATTGTATTTGATGGGATAATTCCCATCAACAAAATGCAAAGGCAATATGTCCAATGGACAGTTCAGCCAGACAATGGGAGTGGTAACCCTCCCACTGCACCATCAGGTCAAATCCCTGACCAGCAGGGATCAGAAGACCAAGGTGGACAAGATGCTCCACCTCACTAGACTAATACAGGGAGACATTATACAGGTCAGCAACCTGTAAGAGCGTTTTCCGTGGTACCTCCTGCTGAAGGCAAGAATAAAACACCTGGTTTGACTGAGGTGACAAAGATGTATAATGAGAATATGCACCAGCGTCTCAGTAGCATTATAGACAATGCTGTAGGCATAGCGTTACGCCTACCAGAGGGAATAAAACCGTGTAAAGCAGAGTCAAAGCATATTTGTCTGTATTGGGGTGAATCCAAGTTCAGCGACTTGGAAAACTGGATGATGGATGTATGCAACCATCTGGCAGCTTGTCAGTATGGCAGTGATTGTCTAGATCAAGAACGAGTCTTTGTTCTCCCCGAGTTCTTGGAAGGACCAGCCAAGAATTGGTTCCAACATCATGTCTTGCACTATAATTGTGCAAGACAGCAATGGATGTTCAAGGATGTGATCCTTGAACTATGCAATCATTTTGTGAGTGCATCTACAATGCAGAATGCAAGGAAGGCATTCATCGTGACCTCTCACACAGAAAAGCTTGGAGTTCAAGGTTTCTATGACATCTTGATAGACTATGTGCAGAATATGGTGATTTACCTAGACAACTGAGTAATGATAGACACATTCCTGCATGGGATACTCAATGCAATGAGAGAATCTCTCATCTGCAACAATGGGCTATTGCCCAAAGTCAATACTGTGGAGGAATTTGTAGCACATGCATTGCACTATGAGCAAGCCCACAAAGTAGCAAAACACTTTGAATTGCACTGCTCAAAGACTTGCCCAATGAAAAGGCTAGAACCGCAGAAGGTAGGCACCTTCTGAGCCCATTGAAAAGAGATGATTGGTAATACAAACCCTCGGTTTGTGGTCAGGTCAGCACCAGGCTGGGAGCGACGTTTCTGGAGTGACTGCCTATTGGATAGATAAGACCAATCGGTGCAGGACCCCCAGCAAGGGCCACACTGAGAGGGTGATCATATGAAACAGGCTGCTAACACCGTCAAGACATCAACTGGGCCTCTAAGAGTGGAAGCAGGTTGCCTCTTCACAACAAACACTTGCTTCAAGTGTGGACGGCCTGAACATTACACAAACAAATGCCCAGGTAGTAGTGGAAGGCAAATGGCCAAGCTGTGTGCATATGTACGCATGACACACATGGCTATCTCTGATGAAGAAGGGGTAGACTCAGGTAATGAACCTAACGTTGAGAATGATGAGGTGGAAAACCTCAACAACAATACGCCAGAGGCTGAGAATGCCTCTGAGCCAGAAGAGTTGTCAGACAATGAGTACGTCAAGGTTGACGTCTATAACAACAACTATTATGCTTGGGAGTCAGACTCAGAGTTCATGGGAGCTCTGATGGACTACCCGGCAAGTGCACTTGATCGACCAATTGGGGCAGCCAATGTAAAGGTGTATAAGGTGCACCTTTGCAAGGTGCAGGAGAAGCTGGTGAGGCTAGCGCTGAAGTGCAAGGACAAAGAGTGCCTCATGTTGTATGTTGAAGTCAACAGCCACAAGGCATGAAGCACCACAACTGGGGTGACACCTCAGTTTTGTTAGGTGCACGATGTATATATGAGTGAGCTGAAGGAACTACTAGTTCTTCAGCTAGGCACTGTGGGCAACCAAGCTGTAGTGCAGTTTGGTACACAAGCAACAATTGCCTGTGCAAGGTCAAAGTCCAAGGAGTACTTGGATGTAGTGAACTTCAATTGCTACGGCATGATTATAGGTACACCCTATATGCGTAAACATAATGTTCTTCTTGATTTCAAGAAGAATGAGATTGTAGTAGATGGCAATGTCATTCCTGCCATATGGGTGACCGTGGATAATGGCAATGGTTGACTCCATCGACATCATGCCATGGAGAAGAAGTTGCTAGTCAAGCGGAACTGACTAGATGGTGGCAGAAAAGTGCCCACCATAGAAGATGGAGAGGAAGAGGAGCAAGCTTGTGTGAGCTTGCTAGCGGACAGTCCAGCACTGATGGTGCTGGAGAGTGAGGCTTTAGAGTATGAGCATACTCTGAAGAAGGAGGAAAGGCCCCAAGAAAAAGTGTAAAAAGTCTGAGGATAAGAGGCCTTAGCGCATGTCAAGCATGGAATGCTAGTTGACGTTGTTGGAAATCAAGGTTAAGGACCTTGTGTCAAACAATGAGTGGGAGGATGAAACATCCTCCACATGCATGAATAGGTTGATCTGGGATCAACCTGTACCTCATCCTACGTTTGAATGGGCATTTGATCCACAAATGCCTGTCAAGTGGAATGAACTTGTGGCATCAATGTACGCGTGGAATGGACCATGCTGGACGCCAAAAGAAGAATTGTATCATTGAGCTAATGACAATGAGATCTCACTGCCAAGCAAGGTATTCTTCAATGGACTCTCCGTAACATCACGGAAAAGCAAAGGGAGGATTACCGCCCTCAAGAAAAAGTATGCTTGCCCAGTAGCACGAGCAAGGATATCTGTGCGTCCACATTGAGACTGTAAGGGCGACCTCTGGAGGTTGCGGCTAAGTCACACAACTGGCAGAGGGAAATCCGAAGTGTATTAGAGACAGTACATATTACAGGAAAGTAACTAATCACCTGGCAGAGGGAAATCCAAAGAGAACAAGTCTAAGGATTCCTCTGCCACGGCGTGGCGCATCAGTGCGGGGGCGGGGGCGTGAGAACGACTGTACAACATCTCGGAGAAGTCTGACGACTGCAAGGGAGCGTCCCAAAGACCTCCGGGATGGCCCAAAAAGAAAATGGCCGGAAAAGGAAGTCCAGAGGGTCCCGGAGATCTCCGGGATGGCCGGAAAAGGAAGTCCCCTGACATCACCCCCCCCTTAGAGTGCGGCGTCTCGACGCACCGGGTAGAACAAGTTGCGGACCGCACGGTCTACTGGAGAGACGGGGTAGATGCCCCGGATTGTGCGGGGAGCCTCGGGGTGACTACGGTGGAAGTCCTTCACCAGAGCGGGCGCGTGGACGTTTTCGGCGGGTTCCCAGGAGATGTCTTTGATACCGTAGCCCTTCCACTTGACCTTGTATTGCAGCTTGTGCCAGAATAGATGGCTGTCGAGGATCTTCTCCACTTCGTACTCCGGGCGGTTGTTGACAATGACCGAAGGTGGCGGAGGCGAAGCATGTCGACCTGGAATAGGGTCGTCGGGGGCAGGCAAAAGCTTGACCACGTTGAAGACCGGATGGAGGCGCCGCATGCTGGTGGGCAGCCGGAGTCTGTAGGCCAACGGTCCTACCTGGCGCTCAACCACATATGGCCCCAGTTGTCGGTGTGAGAGCTTTTGGGATGGCCTAGTGGTCGCGATGTCGGAGGCGTCTAGGTAGACTCGGTCTCCGGGCTTGTACTGGGGGGTCGGCAAGCGTCCTCGGTTGTAATAGCGGGCCATGTCGTCCTTGGCCTTGGTCAGGGCCGCCTCCGCCTCCTCCTGTGCCTTTTGCATACGGTCAACAAACTCATTGACCGTCTCGTTCTCCAATCATCGTGCATGCGGTTCAAAGCCCATCCGGGGGTGCCTGCCAGTGTCCAGAAAGAACGGGGAGTGCTGCGTGGAGGCGTGGACACGGTTATTGTACTGGAACTCGGCCTCCGGGAGGAGTTCGTCCCAGTCGTCCTGCCGCTCGTTGCAGAAGAGCCGGAGGTACTGTTCCAGTTCCTGGTTGACGCGTTTGGTCTGGCCGTCGGACTGCGGGTGGTAGGCGGTGGAAGTGTGGAGCTTGACGTGCAGGAGACGATAGAGCTCCCAGATGAAGTCTGCCACAAACTGGGGGCCCTGGTCGGAGATGTAGGCATCGGAGAGGCTGTGGAGCTTCCAGACGTTCTTCCGGTACAGGTTGGCTGCGCCCATTGCTGAGCAGGTCGTGTGCGTTGGAATGAAGTGAGCTCGCTTTCCATACAGGTCGACCACAACCATCACTGCGTCGTATCCATGCGCGTCCGGAAGTTCCACGATGAAATCGACGGAGGCCACACTCCAGCGTGCCGCAGGTGTAGGGAGGGATTGCAGATGGCCTGTCGGGGGGCGCCGGTGTGGTTTTGTCTGGAGGCAGAGGTCGCAGGTGCTGGTGTAGGAGCCGATGTAGCGGGACATCTGGGGCCACCAGTAGTTCTGCGAGACCAGCTCCAGCATCTTCTACCTACCAGGGTGCCCCGCAACACGGGAGTCGTGGTGCTGCTCAACAATGCGCCGACAGAGCTCCGGGTTGTTGGGCACATATATCCGCCTGCGGAAGGTAAGGAGGCCGTCCTGCAGGCCCC
>QLOM01017761.1:0-22349 GCA_003313785.1 Termitomyces sp. MG148 | reverse complement strand
AGTCAAGGCTGTCCAAATGATAGGTGCCAGGGGTCTCAGAGTCAAGGCTGAGCATTAGGACCCCAAGGCAAGGTCCTGTTTCTGTCTTCGTTCGATCAATTGAGAGACATATATCCTTACAGGTATTTGAGCAGTTTTATTTATACATAGATGCCAAGGTAGAGCGTGTTTTCCTTGCCCATCAATCTCAGCACATACCTGTTTTTTGATCAATGGGTCTGGTATAACCTCGATCCCCATAGTTTTGACGATTTAGAAGCAGCCAACCCTGTCAAAACTATGATGATGGGGGTTTTTTGATCAAGGGGTCATCAAGAGGTCTGGTTGTAATCTCGATCTCAGAAGCAGGGGCTGTCAAATGGGGTCTCAGAAGTCATGCAAAACGTTACATATGGATCTATACTCTCACATTCCCCAATTTGGTGGGTTTTCAAGGCTATCACATTTTCGCCGAACTCGGCTGCTGCAAGGTCTGTGATGCTAGCCCTCCCATATTTTATTGGATTTTAAATTTGATTGGCTCAACCAAACAAGTGGCACACAACCTTCAGGTCAACTTGTAATTGCCCACCTTCCCGTCGAACTCCAAGATAAAAAAACTCTTCCCGCTAATGCTTTCACTGTATCTCCCGTCCCACCCTGTTTTGCTGTTTGTCATGGCTGTCTACTTGCACTTTGAGCAGCGGTTCTTCAGACCAGCGCCTCCAGTCCCTCTGATTCGCACAAGCTGCTGGCCGCTCCTTAGACATATTTACCTCGACATCGCCCCTCATCGTCTTCGACGGCCTCCGACGTCTAACCATCGCCACTGTACGGGAATGTTCGGACCAGGCTTGTTCTCCGTTATTTCGAACTCATCTTCTGGTGAAAATTGGCTGCCTCTCATCGTCTCCGTCGTTCAAAGTCGACCTCGACAACCCCTCATCGTCTTTGATACTTCCAAAGTCCAGTCTATAGGGTCCTCATTCCATAGACCATGCAACTATGATATTCTCAGGCAATAATGCTATTTCTGGTGTCTCGACAATATTCTCAGGCGCATATTCTCAGGCGCAATTTGGGTTTCTTCAACGTTGTTAGGCGCCTACTTATCACGTGTGTACTTCGGTGCACTGCATCTATTGGTTTCTTCCAATAGTGTCCCCGCCATCGTTTTCGACGCTGTATTCCACTTTCAACGCCAATTTCGACCTTGAAATGCCTGCAAATTGCGTTTCAACTTCTGACCGAGCCCTTCGCCTCTCGCAAAGCACTGTTGACTTGGGAAAGGTTGGAGAATTCGAAGTAGGAGCGATCAACGAGATCAAAAACTGTCTTGACCTGCCAGGCGACATGGACAGTACGTTTTTCACCAACTTATGCATCGCTTGTGGTTGACTTCAGCCTTTTTACAGAGCTTGAAGCTGCAAAGTGGCATCGCCAGTCGGAGGAGGTTGTTGTTCAGGTTGCTCCACCTGGAGACAAGTATGTATCTCAGCGCGGTCCCCTTTCCTCTATTTGATCAATTTTCGCAGAGTCACCCGCATTCAGGGTGTTGTCGGTTGGCTTCATCGCTTGAAGAGGACCATCATAGGGATGCTTGAGAAGAAAGATGCTTCGCACACGGAGCAGGTTCGTTCCCCAGTTTTGTGCGGTTGGCTATATAGTCTAAACAACCATCTTGTGCAGGCCAAGAATGTGAAGCCGCGTCGTGGAGGATGGTACACATTCTGGTACGGAGGCCGTGTCAACGTTGACACTTTCTACGACTACAAAGACTACCCGAGTGATGGAAGGTTTTGACATTGAGTTATCTGCCTTTCGTTCGTCTGAACTTTGATACTGCACAATAACATAACATGCTCTCCCCGCTTTTGCTTTCGTCTATTCATCTTTATGGTTACTCAGTCGTGTGGTTCGTGTCATCTTTTGTATCTAGCGCTGGTTCCGCCTATTATATCTGATATCTGATTTACACCATTGATCAATGGGGATGCAAGTTACAATACTTCCTCAATACTTCATAACGGAAATTCTTTTCAACTTCATTGCAATGTGAGTCTATCTACACTTCACTACCAAAGCACGAGACACTTCAATTGTACATGTCCTATTTAGAGAGCGAAAGATAAAGTAAGGCTTTGGCCAGTGAGTATGCTGGGGGTCTGTATACAAACAGGGCTCAACCTAGGTAAGATGTTAAGGAACAAAGCCAAGGAATCTTGATGTACTTATCAAATTTAGACCACCATCCACGACTTAATTTGAATTTCTAAATGAAGTGGAATAACTTGATGGTCAATGACTTTGCATCTTTACAATGTTGATCCTGATGGTGAAAGGGAAAAAGTACTCAAGTACCTGTGAGTTGCCGGCTTGATTCGTTGGTACCTGGGCACTATCTAGCCTAGCTTGAGGTTGCAATTCGCCTTCAACCCACGGTGGAAACAACAGAAAATGTCTTCTGTTCATGCTCTTACTGGCCCACTCCCAAATACTGTGTGGACGGGCATCGCTAGCTTCTGCCGCGCTTTTTGCAGTTTCTTGGTCCTACTCATGTAACCGCAACACCTCGATTTCTCTTTGTGAACTACGCAGAAAAGTCAACGAGAAGGTATGAAAAATCTGTGAAGTACTTCAACTCAGTGAGTACTGCACAAGGCCAAGGAAAGCAATGTTGGGGCTAGGAGTTTGGAGGAGAGGTTTTGCCGGAAATAAATCATGCAGGCAGCTTTGAGCCAGGTGTTAGAACCTAAGTTCTAGTAACCTGACGAGAGTATAAGTAAGTTCCTCAGTTGTGTATAAAAGACTATATTATTATAATACCTGACGAGAGTATGAGTAAGTTCTGTAATGAATGTCGTCAGGATATATATGTTATAATGTGTGTGTAAATGACTCACCCTCAGTCGTGTATAAAAGACTGAGGGTTCGTGTATAGTATTGTAGTATATATATCTATTGAGTAAGGGTCAATGTGTCTTTTGGACAAAGGATAGTGATATGGTGGCCAGTGGCCGCAAGCGCATAATGACATGGTGGCCAGTGGCCGTGGATGCACAAAGGAAGGTCGAGGTGTCCCTTCAGGACTCCAACACCAGGTGGTCCCAGGGAAGCCTGAGATCGAAGCATATCAGGCAGAGCTCAAAGTGCATCGCCTGCTGTGCGCGCGTGCAAGCCATCGGTACGTGGTTCGAGCTTGAGAGGAAATGAGCCCGAGACAGAAGAAATTAGGACCAAAGTGGAGAGTGGGCCTATCCTTGCAAGAACAGAGATCGAACAGGATAGCTATGCGTCAAAAATTTATGACATCCTTGCCTCCCTAACACCCGGTCTTTTTACCCAGGTTGAAACCATCACTATTGATGCGACGCGCCCATGCATCGCCATTCCACCACGACGGAGACTGATAAGCGGTGGTCACTGGCCCAAGCCTCCTGTGTCGCTAATCCTCAACACGATGAAGTGCATAGGCGCATTGTAAATAAGTCAAAGAGAAAGAGAACTTGCTGTGTGAAGTACAATATGTCTGCCCTCTGATTGCAAAGGCTTCTAGTGGACAACGTGTCAAAAACCGGACATGTTGATATGGCGGCCCGCCGTGACGGAAAGACATAAGAAATGTATTATGTTTAACTAGGTACAAAGGGAAAACATTAAAACATGCACCAATGTAAGTAACCTACGCTTGCGCACACGCCGGATAAATACCGTGAATCAACGACCGGTGGTTTACTCAGGGAGAGCTGCTAACAGCTTGTCCCTACCCGGTCGGTTATATATTGAGGGCGAGGTGTGGTGGGTAAACGACTTTGTACTTTGTACCTTTGTACGTATACGATAAGATCGCTCCAGCTACTTAGTGCTCCTCAATCAGAGAAAGTTCTCTCTGTCATTCGTAAACTACTCACCTAGAGAGGGGTCGTCGAAGTGAAAGTTCTCTGGAGAAACTCGTTTCACTTGCTTCCCCTCTCTAGGTATCGCACGTGACTGTCGCAATGTTCAGGTTCTTCTATTGGTGACGCGAAAACTCACGTTTTAGCTCAATAAAACTGCTGAAACCTGTAAGCAAGCATGTTCCACAGCCAAAACCTGTAGGCTGTACATACCATAGTATTCCGCGCTTCCCGACAATCCTAAAACTGGTCCAAACGTCTAAATCGGAGCACAGATGGTTGAGATATAGGCCTATCTTTGAAAGTCGACGATTTGTTGATGAGAAATGATAGCCGAGGGCTTCCATCAATCAATCAGTGATGAAACGGAGTTAGATATTGATAGGAATGATAACCGAGGAGTGGCTGTGCTGATTTAATCACGGAATGATCCGGAGATGAAAATAGCTTGCGGCACTCGGCGGCCATCATTTGATGATATCACGGAGTGATCCAGCAGATCATCAGATTGATTTGATAAGATTAGTCGGATCTCGGATCGGGATTAGATTAGGCTAAAGATAGGCTATCTAATCTCGGATCACGATCTGTGATCAACGCATCAATCCCATCAAACCTTCGTGACTTTCCTTCCCGGAGCCCTACAGCCCTCAATAATAGTGCTATCCCGCCCCCCTGAGTACCTCCGGACTGCCTGGAACCGCGCGGACACAACGGAAGGACCCTTAGCGGGTCTCGGATGATGGAAACGCGCAACCGGATGCCAGAATTAGCCTAAAACCGGCTGCCGGAACAAAAACTTTTCAATTCAGTAAAATTTATTGAATGAAACCCCAGCAGGCTCAATCTTAACCCCATACCCGGACCAATGAGACGCTTAGAGGCCCCAGATCACGCATGGTCTGTGCGCAAACAGGAGGATATAAATAGGAGAAGAAAAGGGGGACCCAGCTAAGGAAAACCTGTGCAGCTCAGGGTCCCCAGGGAGTGGACTACTTAGGCTAATCAGTAAAGTACTTCAGACCAGCTTTAATAAAGCTTATTGCCTACATTTGTGTGAATTAAGTTTGCTCAAATTAAAGCTTGAACTTTGTTAATCTAGTGAATAAACCATTTGTGTGGCTCGGGGTCCCCAGGGAGTGTGACTACTTAGGCCTATTATTTAGTTGACTTTACTAGAGTCGCTTTTTGGTATCTTTTTAGAGACCATTTATATTGTGAACTACTTTGGTTCATTATAATAATAAACTAAAACTACAAACACCATTACAACTTCATTACAAGTGTTAGTTTCTGTGTCATAGCCCCACGAAACTCGCAAAAGTAAAGTTTAGTTGTCTACACTGATTAGAGGCCCTCTGATTAGTTCAACTAAACCCTACATTTTGCATCAATGTATTGGGGATAGGTTGACAAAGCATGCTGTATTTCGCGCAGTGGTAGTAACGAATTATATCACTGAAGTTCAAACACAAAGGATTATATTATTTTAATGAACTATATCAATGGTAAGTATACGTACCTGAAGTTCAAACACAAAGGATGTTTGAACTTCAGGAATAGGGGCTCTATTTAACCCTTTTCCTCTGAGACATCCGTCATAAGTCTTAGTATTATAACGAGGCGATGATCCAACCACATTATCAATCTTCATTCCATTATGCGTTGCATGACGAGCTTGATGATGCACTGAGTCATACGTCGTCAAATCCTTCAACACTTCTCCTCCCTTCCCTTCCAATCCCACAACCCAACAACTAATTACCGCACCCACACAGCCAACCTCGTTGCCACATACAAAATCACACCTTCCTTCCGCCCCTCACGCGCTCCTCCAAGTTCTGTGGGGACAGCCTCCTCCTCTCCCCCTCGACGCCCACATACCTCGCACCCCACGCGCTCTTCGTCATCACGTGTGGCACCGCCTCTTCCACACGTGGGTGCCTCAACGAAGACGGGTTGTTCCTCATCGTCATCAATGAGTGGGGGGAGTCATGCGGTCTGGTTGGATTGAGAGATGGGGGTGTGTCCATTGGAGGGGATGTCTGGATTGATTTTCTGAGATGTTCTAGCCATCAATCTAAAGGGAAGTTGATACAGTATAAAGTTCTGCTTATAGCATCTTACTTATGTCTTGTACACAGCTCTTCTGAGCTGATAAAACTATCACCGCGCATGCCTGCGAACAAAAAGCAAACAATAAACTCTGTCTCAGCTCAGCATTCACACCATTACTCCTCAGACTCTATCTCCGGTAGTAATTATCTGAAATACAGGCGTGGTGTTCTAGATAATGAGGAGTGGTCTACTTTATCAGAAGACAAATTGTTCTCGAGACAGTGAGTGTTACAGTGAGTGTTATAAGAGCTATTCACGGTGTACACCCAGTCATAACAGGAACTTTTTCATTGGCAAAATTGTAGTTCTATTGCATGATACAATCCAAAATAGCACTACGCCAATGACAAGTATCTATATACCATACTAAGGCGGAGACAAATGGGTTTTGTCTAACAAAGTTGTTTCCGCTCCTTTGTGGGTGACCTTGACCACCTTTGTAACAAGAGGATTCACCTGAAGCGTCGGCCATTCGACCTTCGCCCATACCAACTCCAGGTGGAAGTTATTGAGTTCGACATCATCTTGGAGCAGAACATACACCGTCCCTGACGATAGCTCTGCAAATGCCTGTGACACGTTATCCCAGAATTGTTCCCTCCCTGCCTTGCCGTAATTGGACTGTGGCATAGTTTCATCCTCCCATGCCATGGCAAGGATCTTTTTACCCGTCTTTTTTGCTAGCTGCCGACGCATGAACCTCCTGCTGCCCCCAGAATAGAAGAGAGATTTGTCTGGCTCGATGCAAAGATGTTTCTTTATTTCATCGACACTAGGGACTGGCTTAATTTCGGGTTCAGGTTTTGTATTCTGGGTTCGACTTGCGGTACTACTTGCAGTATTGGATTTCGACTTCTTGGGCTGATTTCTGATACCAGCGGGCTTGGGTTTTCACTTGTTGCTTTGGCTTGCGGTACTACTGGCGGGTTTGTTGGGTGTGCTGCGAGGTTCTCTCCAGTGATCTATGAAGAGAGGACCACAATGACTTGCGTCCTGATGATGTGGGGTAGAGAGCTCAGCAAAGACAAGAGCGTTGGTGGGGAGAGATTATCTGAGGAGGTCAAAGGATAGTGATTGCCAGGAGTGTGATGGTTGTCGTCCAATGCGGGACTGCTTGCTTCAGTAACTGGAAGAGGGGCAGAAAGTGTGCGCAGCGCAACGCAGGCAGCAAGCAGTAGTGATGTGAAATGCATATCAAGCTTTTCTGACTATATGAAGTGGTTAAACGGAGTCATTTAGATAGAACTCACAATTGAAACTTCTTGAAAGAAGGAACACGAGTCCGGCTTGTACTCAATAGACCAGCTAGGTTGAAAATCTCCAAACTGCCGTTGGCCTTTTTTATCACCTCACTAGCGTCATTTTTTGTGCTTGTCCACATGGAAACAAACATTTCTATATCACGCTTCATCATGTTTATGGGGAATGATGAAATATTTTGAAGTGTGAACACGTTCTTGATAACAGTATGATCAATACACATTGCAGCGCTAGCCTGAGTTTGTTTTGACAGATTGTCTGTGTAGCATATAGAACGCGACCTTGAGTGGGATAGGTCTTATTGTCTTTTGAGCCATTTAGCATACACTTCGGGAAATCCCTGGGGTTTCTTGAGAAAAACCTGTTAGAAACACATTATGTAATTTCTAAATTGTCTCAAAAAACAGAAAAAAAGGTTAAAGTTTCTCAACTATTTCCCTTGAGATAGAGGAAAAATTTTTCTTTCAATTATTCCTGAGATACAGATAGATAAAATTAATTGTGTTTCTAGTGTTTCTCTCAAGAAGAAAATGATGTTTACATTATTGTGTTTCTTTCTGAACACTTGTTGTATTTCTTTCAAGTGTTTTCAAGGGAAAATTCTTTGTTTCTCTCACAAAAAATGTATTAGAAAAACCTTAAATGTTCTTCAGGAAACATAGATTAGATAATCTTTGAGTATTTCTGTAGAAACACAGATTAAAAAAACCTATTGCATTGATGAGCGCGTCACACATCGTATGATGCATGACACGCTCATCAACATGTGCAATGCGCTCATCAACACTGCTCATTGGGTTCTTTGATGATCATACGATGTGACGTGCTGATTAAAATTTACATTTAAATCAAAAAAAAAAAGAACAAGTAAAACAACATAATGGAATACATGAAATGAGATTGTACATATGTAATGTAGAAAAAAATAAGGCATTCAGTCAGAAAAAAATAAATAGCAAATGAAAGTAAATACAATTGCTAGCAGGAAGATGATGATAAAGAGAATCACAATGTAGGGTTGCAAATAAATGACAATAGACAGAATGACAATGCATCCGAGCAAAAGGCCAAGGTCATAGACATAGCTATGAACAAAATGACAATTTTTGAGACTTCAGAGACCAAGTTGAGTAAGGAATTCAAGGACAAGGATTCTGGAAAGAGAGTGTGAAACTCACATCAAATGTGTATGTTACGATGTAGACAAAGGCCAAAATAACCATTGAAACAATGCATAACCAGACTGTATACATGGCAAACCCACTGTGAACAAAATTGTCCTGAGGTATTGCCAGGGCACCTATGATCAGGCTACAAAATGTTGTGTAAACATTGGCAATAAATTTTTCAAAGATAGAACCAATGCTCCCAATGAAAATGCCTATGACATTGTGAGGAAAACAGAACTAAGACAAATTTACAAGAAACCCCACATACCATGAGCAAGATTTGGAAGGAATAAGGCCGCAGGTCATCCATTGTTGTAGGGCATGCCTCGGCAGGAAAGACTTTGGATAGGACAGAGCCTATGGACATGTAGGACATAAATTATTGTAAGGTGATGGTGGTGGTCAAGTAAAGAGAGAGAAAATATAAGAGAAAAATCATATTCTTGCGCTGCTAAGTTGTCTGCCCATTATCCTGCTCCTCCCTCAGGACCCCCCAGAGAGCGTCCAAATGTCCTCTCTCAGTGTCAATGCACCAGAACAAAGCATTGTTGGCACTTCATTTGGTGTTGTTTGTGCTGGGGGCTGCCTCATCTACTCCTTCCTCCTCCTCTCCCTCCTGCCAACTCGTCGATGCTTGGGACCCCCAGAGAGCGTCCAAATGCCCTCTCTCAGCATCAACGCACCCAAACAAAGCGTTGTTGGCACTTTGTTTGGTGTTGTTTGTGGTGACCACTGCACTGGTGATGGCCAAAAACTTGCTATAACCATTGGTGCTAGTGGAATCGACCTCAAGAAGGTATAAGTCCATCCAACAGGGCTTGTTGACCCCAAGGAGCCAAACACAAAGGTCAAGTTCTTGGCTGCAGAGGCTCTCCGCAGTATTGGTGGCTTGCTTCTTGACAGTCAAGGCAAACGCTTTGTTGATGAACTCTAGCACTGTGACTATGTGTGATAGAATCGTGACCCGCCTTCACCTCCATTGGCAGATTGCAATGGGCACTACTGTAAATGACATCACCTTTGACGTTGAGGACTCTGGGATATTTTCCTTGGATGTTGCACTGGCCGTTGTCAAGCGCAATGGCCTTACGGTACAGAACCTGGAGGACAAGCGCATCTATTGTGGGCTTATGCGCCATCAAGCATTGATACAATTGCAGAACTCATTGCAGGTGGAGGCACATCGCAAACAGATGAGGTTGAACTGCTCAGCAGTTGATGCCGTGTTGGGACAACAGCATGTCAGGGGGCAGCGCAAGAGGGGTCGTGGAGGGCGTCAAAGCCGGGTTGAAATGGGAGGCGGTCCTTCCCAGGTTCAGCCTTCAGGCCACTACGTAGCATTGCCCCAGCCTGCGTGGGAGGTGATTGAGGACATTTTGATGGCAATCAAGGACTATGTACCACCGACCTGATCTCCAGTGCCTGTACCTGCTACTGGTTTGTCACCGACCGCCGTGGTACCTACAACACCACCAGCCCCTGTCTCCACGGCGGGGATTACAGCTACACCTCCCAAGGCAGATCCTTCCACAGCAAACACTGTGGCCACAGTGACGGACGACAACATCCTGGGGGCGCTCGAGGAGTTTTTTGACCCTGATCTGGATGCACCAAGGGACCTTGATGAGACGGTGGCGCTAAGCAATTCTGAGGAGGTACAGCACGTCAGAAAGGAACAGGGCAAGAAGAAGCAGCACTAATGGCCCGCGTTGACGTGGGCCGGAGGGCGTATGTGATGGAATTGTGACCTGCCTTCACCTCCATTGGCTCTGGACAACTCTGCTCACCGTCACGACTAATCACTCATCACACTATCCACTTGACCGTTGAGGCTGGTCTCCGATGGACTCGGACTAATACTCTAAAAGTACCTCTTCTTACTATTCACTCATTACTACACTCACCATTCCTATCCTATTTTTGTACTGATCAATTATTTTCTGCAACTAGTTTAACCCGTGGCTATTGTATATAAAGGACTGTTGTATTCGATAGCGACTTAGAGAAATTTGAGCACTTACAACAGTCTTTCAAGTGACCTCTACCACAAAATTCCTAGTGTGACTTAACCGTACTCACGCTTTTGTCACACTATGTCACTGGCAAGATATGGGAAAACAAATACGTACAATTTTCTCATTTGTTCTTTTGGTTTTGGTATGAATTTGTATCATCTGTTCAGCATCCAATCCGCCTTGTTCTCAATGGTGCTGCGTCAAAGGAGATTGAATGGCATTGCAAACACTATGTTGGTCATGGCCTCATGAAGCATTTTGAGAACGGTAACGCACTGGCCAAAGAGTTTGGTCTTGACCCTTCTGTCCTCAGGAAGACATTCAATGATGATAATCAGGTCATCCAAACAAAGAAGGATCCATTTGGAAAGAAGGTACAGTTTTTTTCCTCAATCAAAGGACCATTCTTGTGCTTACTGTCACACAGTTCTTCCAAGGTGAATGGTTGTTTGATGACTTCTTCCATGTCGCTATCATGACTCCCATGTTGCATTATACCATGGATGGTCTCAAAATCAATTCTGAGTCTTGTGTGGTTGACAAATCTGGCAAACTAATTCCTGGTCTCTTTGCTGCCGGAGAAGTTGCTGGTGGTGTGCATGATGCCAATCGCCTTGGAGGTTCTTCCCTTCTTGGATGTATTGTCTTTGGACATGTTTCTAGTGACTCCGCTGCAGCATATCTCCTCCAAGCAGCGAGCGCCGCCATCCAAAAAGCCAGCAGTCATCTAAGTGCAATTTCTTCTCAACTTGCCTCTGTTTCAACACCTTCTCCAGCTGCCAAACCTACATCGGCACCCACTGTGGTCCCTGGGAAGACAACATCAGGATTGTACACGGTTGAGGAGGTTGCCAAGCACAACAAAAAAGATGATGTTTGGGTTATAATTGATGGTCAGGTTTTGGATGTCACTAAAGTATGTCTGCCCACTTGACCATCCTGCTCTCTACTCATCAACATTTGTGTCGTAAGGAGTCATAGCCATCTGGCCAGGTGTTATACCACCATCAATGTGAGCTGCAAGCATAGTTTGAGCAGGAAGATGGTGGTCCACAATAGCATCTTTCAACATGTCAATGTCAAGCGCAACATTGAATGCACCTGTGCCCATGGGCACCATTTGCCCAAACATGACATTCTCTGCAACTCTATGACAATCATCCTTTTTGCCAACTGCAGCAGCCTCCATTAAGATTTCAACAGTCTCCTTGAAAGAACACCTCATGAGAGCACTGGTGTCTGCACAATTGATACCATGTCGTGTGATGGCCATGAGAGTTCCACAATGTGTCATCAGGTCACAGAGTAGCGCCAAGTGACAGTAGTTCACATACAAACCATCAAACTTGATGACACTACAAAGTTCCCTCATGATGGCAGCGCACGCAGCTTCAATACCTAGGACATTGAATATTTTGATGCAACTGTTTGAGTATGTGCGCTTAAAGTCCACGCCCTCGACTGTCATCACAGTCTTCAAATTCACACCATCAGTTTCAAGAACCCATTCCTTCTCTTTCTCAGTGTTGATGCTGCCATCCGGTGTAATGACCACCTTTTTCTGTTCCATAAGGAAGACATGCTTGATACCTTTGACACCACAAAAGCTGACGGAGTTTAACATGGTAGTCTCGAGCACCTGCAGAAACTGGAAAAGGTCAGTCTTGAAACTTTCCGCAATCCAAGTGGTGACATATTGCATAGTCAGCTTCCTGTCAATCATCTTGGCACAATCCATCTCGAGACAAAGCAACCAGGGAGACTGGAGATGGAGTTTTGATTCAATCTCCTCATTGGGAATTGCAAAGAAAGATTTGACAAAAAGTGAATCCTCTTCTATAATGGTTGTGCTCAGGTCTGGGTCATACCAGATCTCAACACTGGCAGTAACAGTTTGAAGCGATGTATATGCAAGCTCCTGCTGAACATTCTTAGCCAACGTAGATGATTGGGAAATCTCTGGTTCAAGATAGACAGTCAGCGATGAGGTTTTGAGGTTGGTGGCAACATTGATTATTTTCTTCAGGCAAGGAACACCAAGAGTGATGTTTTTGCTTGACACACCAGCATAATCAATGTTATCTGCATCATAAGCTCACCAATGGACTGTGCCACCAGGGTACTGCACATCTTGCTAGGATGAGCAATTGATTAGTTGAACTTTGACTCCACTTCGCCCAAGACCCAATTGAATGCTTCGTGTGTTAGGTGGAATTTCTCCAGTACACGACACGTCACAAATATAGCCCAAAGATGCATATGAAAATTAAGCGTTGCATTTGTTTAACCCTCTAGGCTTAGCTCATCCTTGCCACAAACGACAATGAGCCATTTGCAAAGCTCATCAACAGCATCAATGATGTATGCAAGTTCAAGGTCGCTTGGCTTCCACCAATCAATATGGAATATTTGTGTAGCGTTTTGAACAATATGCTGGAGGTTAACAGGAAGATATTGGAGTATATTGGTTGAGGCGTGGGGGAAGATGAAATAACAAAGTACATGACAATCTTTGAGCAGGCAAGCATACTCCTCATCAAGTCTGGACTGCAACTCCAGTGAGCTGTCATCAATTCCAACTTGTAGAACACTGGGAAGAAAACCGCTTGCAGGATCTGTGAAATTGACTTGACTTGCGCCGCACATCCAGCACATGGGCCTTCCCGCCAAACGTTGGCGTCTTCCAGTACTCCGTCCCGTTGCTGTCGTTGAAGAACAACCTGTCCTTGTCGAGGCGGAAGACGGCAAGCCACTGTTAGGCCTCAACAGTGATCTGCAAAGCAGCACAACAAATGGACTAGTAATGAAAGTTATATTATCAGTAATAGGTTTAATGTGTTACATACCTAGTAACAAAAGTGAATAGAGTTAAGGAAAAACTTATTAAGGCCTTGAAAGCGACAAGTGTAGTGTCACGTGATGTGAAGATAATGTGGAAGTAAGTATGTGTAGGTATTGTATCATGACACCTGCCCCCTAAGAAAGAAAGACACCCGCCTTACTCCCGTTGCGCGCCTTGCTTGCGCCTACCCCTGGTTTGTTTGTTCTCACAAAACTCCTGGATGGCCTCCAACGTGTGCGGCATGTTGTATTCCTTGAGCCATTCATCCTTGCTCTCGTCATAACCCCTCCAGCGCACCAAAAGCTCGGACACCCCCCCTCTCGTCTTGCGTTCTTGCAGGATGCACTCTATCTTGACCTCGTCCCCCATCTCCATCTGCACTAGTGGTGGTGGCTCCTGTCGACGTCCCAAAATCGTGTCGTGGTGTGCGGGGATGAGGCAGGAGACATGAAAAACATTGTGGATTGCCCAGCCATTGGGGAGCGCCAACTGGTAAGCCGAATCAGATATCTTCTGCGTCACTTGGAAGGGGCCGAACCGTTTGAAGTCCAGCTTATTGCTGGGCCGGTCTGAACGCAGGTCCACATGCTCCAGAAACACTCGATTGCCCACGATGTAATCCAGGGCCTCGTCCACCCACGCATCATAGAAATGCTTCATCCTCCCCTCTGCCAGCTCCAACAACGCTTTCAACTCCCCCTGCACTGCATGTATCTTGTATAACCTCTCATCTGCCTTTGGTACTGACTGCAAGTTCACAGGATCAACGGAGAACGTTGGATTGTACGCGTGCTCTGCAAAGAAGGGAAACATCCCAATAGCGGCACTCAGGCAATTATTGTATGCAAACTCCGCAAACGGCAGCCAGTCCACCCAATTGTCCTGGTAGTAGTTGATGACCGCGCACAGATAGACCTCCAGCTCCTGATTTGCCCTCTCTGTTTGCCCGTTGCTCTGTGGGTGGTGCGCCGTCAACAGTGCTGGCTTGATGCCCAGCCGCTCCCACATCCTCCTGGTGTAGCACGTGACAAACTGAGGACCATGATCTGACACTATCTTCTTGGGAGTGCCGTGGAGGCACCAAACACGTTCCATGAAGGTATCACACATGGCCGCTGCGTTGTCCATCAAGTGTGCTGGCAGGAAGTGTGCCCGCTTCATCAACTTGTCGCAGACTACCTGTACGGCGTTGAAACCCCACAAGGCCGGAAGAGGACCAATGTAGTCTGTCGAAATATGCTGCCATGGGCCGTCCAGCACCTCCAGAGGCTGCAGTGGACCAAAAGGCTTCTGATGCCGTGGTTTTGTGTGTTGGCACATCTCGCACCTGTCCATGTAGCGACAAACATACTCCGACATCCATGGCCAGTAATAATTCCATGCTACAAGGGCTAGTGTGTTTGCCTGCCCAGGGTGCCCTGCCGGAATCAAATTGTGGTAGAGCTGGGGAATCATGCGCTTTGCCTCCTCATCATCCGGCACATAAACCAAGCCCTGGAACCTCACCAACCTGCCATCAACCACAAACTCCTTCAGCCACGCACGCACCAGCGCTGGTGCCGCCTCGAGCTCCCATAGAGGTGCCAGCCTTGGGTCTCTCCAAGACAGCTGCCTGATTGTGTCCAAGATCACCCCATCTGCCACCACCTGCTGCGCCGCCGCCACCCTCCGCACCACCTCCAAACCGTCACACCAAGCAATGTCCACCACCACCCCCCTCCTCGCAACCCACCGCTCCCCAAGCTGCTCCTCTGTCAACACCCGCTGCTCCACATTGTTTGATCTCCCAGTCTCATGGTCTGGACAATGCGACAAGCCATCCGGTCCTGCACTCAAGCGCCCTGGCCTGTGGTGGATGTGAAAAACAAAACAATTGAGGAAAATGCTCCACCTAGCCTGCCGCCTGCTCAGGTCCTGTGCCGTCATGAAGAACTCGAGATTTTGGTGGTCCGAGAACACCTCCACCAGGTGTGGGTTGCCTTCCAGGTAGGGGTGCCATGCTTCAAATGCCCGCACTACTGACAGCAGTTCCTTATTGTGTACGTTATAGTTGCACTCTTCTGGCTGCATCGCCCTCAAGAAAAATGCAACTGGCCGCCACTCACCATCCGCAACCCGCTGGGATAAAATCGTGCCCACTGCAAAGCCCAACACGTCCGTCTTGACATGGAAGGGGGCGTCCATGTCCAGCATCATCAGAACCAGGGCCGTGGAGAACGCATGCTTCAGAGCCTCGAACACCACCTGTTCCTCCTCCTCCTACCTCCACAACACATCCTTCCTCTTCAATCACTTGAGTGGCCACGTAATCGTCACATAGTCCTCCACAAAGCGTCAGTAGAAATTATAGAAGCCTAGAAACTGATTCACATGTCGCAGACAACGGGGAGTCAGCCAATCCATAACACCGCTGACCTTAACCGGATCCATACCAATATGACCTGGGGAGATCTTCATACCCAAGTCCTCCACCTCTGCCGTCCGGAACCTGCACTTCTCCAGCTTCAAGAACAGGTCCGCCTCCTGCAAGCAACGCAGGACTTTGCGAACATGAGCATCTCCATACCAATATGACCCGGGGAGATCTTCATACCCAAGTCCTCCACCTCCGCCATCCGGAACCTGCACTTCTCCAGCTTCAAGAACAGGTCCGCCTCCCGCAAGCAACGCAGGACTTTGCGAACATGAGCATCATGCTGGCTGGGGTCTTCCAAGAATATGATAATATCGTCAAGGTAAAGGACCACGTAAACGTTGACCAGGTCATGAAACAGCACGTTCACCATCCGCTGGAAGGCTGCCAGCATGTTTCACAAGCCAAACTGCATGACGAGGAACTCGAACTGCCCATAGCACGTTTGAAAGGACGTCTTCCACTCATCACCCTCCCAAATGCAAACGTTGTAGTATCCCCAGCATATATCGAGTGTTGTGAAGACCTTTGCGGAACGCAGGCTATCCAGGAGCTCTGTTGTGAGTGGAATCGAGTAGGCATCCAGGCATGTGATGGCATTCAGAGCCTGGAAATCCATGACCAGGTGCAGTGAACCATCCTTTTTCTTCACAAAAAAGACTGGCACCCCGCACGGCTCGCTCAAAGGACAGATGTATCCCTTAGCAAGGTTGTTGTTGATGAACTCCCGCAGCACACGCAACTCAGTCAGCATGAGTTGATAGAGCTTCCCAGGCGGCAGAACCTTTGCGCCATTGATGAGGTTGATACCCAGATTGTGCTCATGATGCGCTGGCAGCCGTTCCAACCTGGCCTTGTCAAAAACATCAAGAAACTCATGGAATTCCACCAGGACCATGTCCTCAACCCCTCTCTCTACCCCCGGTGCCTCCCATGCTTTCTCCACCAATGCCTGTGCAAAACTCCGCTCTGCCGCTCCCCGCACCAACAGTTGCGGTCCCGCTGCTGTTCTTGCCGACTCCAGATTCCACTTCTGCTCAAGATAGGCACCCCCGCCACTTGTCTGTGCCCCCCCCCTCTGCCAGCCGTATTGCATTGTCAATGCACGCACGTGCCAACCACACTGCCTTGGTCCTCTGAGCACACCCGTGATGCATTTTGCATGTGCGTGCCCTCTTCCAGCCGGTGTTATGTTTGCCGGGAACCTGAATCAACAGACGCGCTCCTGCCAGGGCCGTACACGTTGACTTCCATGCAAACACCCAAACTGAAAAGCGCAGGCCTGCCTGCGTCGCCGCCACTCTATGCGGAGACCGCTTGCAAGCAGAGCCCCCAAGCGCAGGGCTCGCCGCCACTGACAAGTGCTCCCTGCATTGCTCCGCCTTGAACTTGACCGTCGAACGCATCCAGTCAATGGTGGGGTTGTGAATATGCAGCCAGTTGACCCCCAAGATGAAGTTGTCGTTGCCAATGTCTGCAATGTCAAAGACCAGGGTTTCAATGTGCTCCCCCACTACAACATGCAGGTGGACCTCCTCCGTGATCAAACCTGAGCGGATTCCCGAGTTATCAATTGTGCAAAGGCGCAGAGGCCTCTTCTTAGTTGTTGGCAGTGCCTGTTCCAGGACAAACCGGGGGTTAGCAAAACAACAGCTTGCACCCGAATCCACCATTGCGTGCGTGTCGACAATCTGAACCGGCCCCCCCGGTGAATGCACTTGAAGGGTCACCGGAAGTTCTAGTGCTGAATACGGAGAGTGCGGAGACCATGCGTGGATCACCACAGCCACACACCGCCACTGACGTTTCTTACTGCTCACCTCATTTGGACCATGCAAAACAACTGCATTGGAAGGTGCAAGTACATGGAACCTGTTGGTTGTGCCCGTCGCAGCAACACGGGGCAACCCTACACAAAATCCGCCTTTGGTGGCTCCTCCACCTTCACCTCACCCCCCGCCATCGCCTCACGCACTGTGGCCTTAATCGCTGCTGCCCATTGAGGGCACTCTGCCATCATATGTCCTGGCTGTTTGCACTTGAAGCACTTCCTTGCAGCCGGTGTGGTCTTTGTGTGGTTGACGTCCATTGCATTGGGATCGGCCAGGGGTGGAGGCAGCACCGTCGTTGTTGTAGTTGATGTGTTGGTTGCTGGCGCCGGTGCATGGGAGGCGGTTGAACCTGGCTGCCAGGCTCCTTTGCATCGCGCTGTGACCATGTCTGCAAGCCTGCTCTCCCGGTGCAACAAGATGTCACGTGCCTCCTCGGCCGTCTCAAAGTCCATGTTGACCAGGGCCTCCATTGCTGTAGCGTTCAACCCTTTCCAAAAACGCTCCCTTACGTAGTCGCTGACAGCGTCCGCAGGGCTCAGCCTGGCCTTCAGCTCAAAAAAGGCGGTGCAATACTCCATGATCGACTTCGGGCCCTGGTGAAGGACAGCGATGCGGTTCAGCGTGTCCTGCACTGGGTCCCACATCCCAAAGGCAGCCTTGAAATCCGTCAGCCACGCAGACCACAGGAAGCGTCGCGGGTTCAGACCCGCATCCTCCGGACTGGTCGTGATAACGCACAACCACACCTGAGCTGAGCCTGTCAGGTACGACTGCGCCCACAAGATCTTCTGGCGGTCGTTGCGGAAAAACTCGAACTCCGCCGCTGCCTTGACCTGGCAAATGAACTGGTCCGCGAGCTGCTTGGAAACCCCGTCGTACTTCTCCGGGGGACTGATGGTAGGTTTCGGACCCGACCCGCAGCCTGCCTGCTCGATATTCGCGACACGGGCCATGAGCGCATCTAGCCCATTCTGGATCTCACCCAGACCAGACTGCAGTTGCACCGCGAGGTCCTTCTGCAGCGCTGTGAAGACCATATTCACGACTGTCTCCTCTGGCGACGGAGCCTGGGTCGTTTCCGGTGGAATCGGCGTCGTCATGCTCGGGCGAAAATTTTTGATTTTTGAAACTCTATTCAAGTGTTAGGTCTCGACAGTGATCTGCAAAGCAGCACGACGAATGGACTAGTAACGAAAGTTATATTATCAGTAATAGGTTTAATGTGCCGTTACATACCTAGTAACGAAAGTGAATAGAGTTAAGGAAAAACTTATTAGGGCCTCGAAAGCGACAAGTGTAGTGTCACGTGACGCGAAGATAATGTGGAAGTAAGTATGTGTAGGTATTGATTGTATCATGACAGCCACCCGCGGGTAGAAGACGCGGCGCCGCGCGTGGTGGCGAAGAGCGCGCGGGGGGCGGGGTGTGTGGGTCTTGAGGGGGCGAGGAGGAGTGTGTCCCCGCGAAACGTGGAGGGTCCCGCGGACGTGTGCGAAGGGAGGAGAGAGCGCGAGGCGAGGTGGGTGAGTCCTGTTGGTGTGATTTTGTAGGCGTCGACGAGGTTGGCTTTGTGTGGTGATTAGTTAGTCGGTTATTGGAAGAGACGGAAGGGAGACACACAGTGTTCGGTGACGCAGTACAGAATGCGACCGTTTGGATGGACCTTGACGTGTCTCGGTCCATCACGCGCGTCGGGGCCACGGGGCGATGCGACGCTGGTCACATGCCTCAACGCCCCCGTCGACGTCGACGAGTCCCGAGTGTACACCTCGATCGAGTCGGTGCCTAGGACGGGGACGAACGCGTACCCAGCGGATGAAAACTCGACGCCGTGCGAGCCATACCGGAGCGCTGCCCGCGTCTTATCCGCCTTGGGGAGTTCGTCCTCAGGCACGAAGAGGAGCTGCTGCACTTTCTCGCCGAGCGCACCGGACGCGGCGTCGAGCGCGTGCACCTCGCCCGTGGGCCCCCCCGCAGAGTATGCGTGCATGAACGGCGGTGGTACCGTGATGTACGGCGACGTCGCAGCTGCGAATAATCCGCGTCAGTCCTGGCGCCAGTTATGATTAGAGAACACTGAACTGATAGGAACGCTATTCACGTGCTCGATTCTCCCGCCCTCGAACGACCAGCTGGAGAGGACCGGCGGGAGCGCCCAGCTCGTGGTGTACACCCGATCCCTGCGCGGGCTCGTCGCGAGGTACTGGTGCGGTCCAAAGGCATCGACGGTCTGCACGAGCTCTAGAGAGCGCTGGAGGGGCGAGAACACCAGCAGGAAGAGGGACACTGAGCGGAACGAGCCTGAGAGAATGTGGTGCACCGTCGTCGAATTCAAGTCCATGGACGTTAACCCTAACCTGAACTTAGGATCATCCCGTGCGTTCCTATCGGCTGCTTCGAATTTCATCCGGTCAATAATGCCTCCTCTTCACACATTTTCTCACATAACCACCACCATGCTTTCGTGCACCCGCTGGCTGGTTTCTCTACTCTTCTTGGCTGTCGTGGCGTCTGCGCACAACGAACCCAAGACCTCGCAGGAAATCGAGGTGCAGCGCGCGCTGCAGGCCGCTGCGTCGTCGTGGCCTCGCAGCGGGAAGGAAGAGGTGTAAGTGTACTAGTTTTTGGTGAGTCCTTGCCGTTTACCATTTTCAACGGTACCGTTAGCTTACAGGTTTCAGCAGCCGGGTACAGGTAAATATAATATTTTATATTTTCCTCGCTTTCGTCTGTCTCCATAGCTGAGACAGGCGTATCAACATATTGTACTAAGGGCACAGATCCTATGATGTCGTAGGTGTCGGCCACAGAGTTGTTTCCGCTCCTGACGCGGTGGTGACCTTGACCACCTTTGTAACACGAGGATTCTTCTTAAGTGCCTCCCATTCAACCCTCGCCCATACTGAATCCGGGTCCCAATCACTGGCGCTGACGTGATCTTGTAGCAGAACATGCACCGTCCCTGACGAGAGTTCCGCAAATGCCTGTGACGCGTTATCCCAGAATTTCCCTTTCGCGTCGCCGTAATTAGACTGTCGCATGGTCCTACTACCCTTCTTCCATGCCATATTGAGGATCATTTCACCTGTATCTTTCGTTCGCTTTTCCGCTTCAGTTTTGAACCCCATCCCTTTGCCCCCAGAATAGAAGAGAGACTTGTCTGGGTCGATGCTAAGATGTTTTTTTATTTCTTTGACACTAGGGACTGGCTTAATTCGGGGTCTACGTTTCGGATTCTGGGTTTGACTTGCGGTACTTGCGGGTTTGGGTTTTGGCTTCTTACCAGCAGGCGTACTGCGAGGTACCATCTTTCTCCAATGATCTATTAGTGGAGGATCATGGTGACTTTCGTCCCGGTGATATGGGGCCGAGAGCGCGTCAAAGACAAAAGCGTTGGCATGTGTAGGTGGGGAGAGACGATCTGAAGAGGTCAAAGGATGGTGATTTCCCGGAGGGTGATGGGAGACGACCGTGTCATCTAATGTGAGATCGCTTGTTCTAGCAACTGGAAGAGGCACAGCCAGTGTATGCAGCGCGACGCAGGCAGCAAGCAGTAGTGACGTGAAATGCATATCAAGGTTTTCTAGCTATATGAAGTGGTTAAACGGTGGCATGACATGTGTGTAACTTCAATAGACCCACAATCAAGACTTCTTGAAGGAAGGAAAACGAGCCCGGCTCGTATTCGATAGACCAGCTGATTAGAAATCCTAAACTGCCGTCGACCTTTATATTACTTTACTCGCCCCATTTTTCACACTGGTCTCCATGGAAACTGCATTGCGCAGCAATCACGTTCTCTGGGATGATGAACATCTAGAATTTCAGATAGAAAAATCAGAAATTTCGCCGACATCAGTCATTCTCGAGTCCTGAAGAACAGCTTTATCAATGCACATCCTCACAACTGAAAGCCAGCCTGAGTTTGTTTTGAGATATGGTCAGTAGCAGATAGAACAAGATTTTAAGTGTGATAGGTCGTAACAGTTCATTTGAACCATTTATGAAGTTTCTGTCATAACACTCACTGTAATACTCATTGTCTCGAGAACAATTTGTCTTCTGATACAGTGGACTATCGCTCATTATCTCGAACACTGCGGCTGTATTTTAGACAATTACTACTGCAGATAGAGTCTGAGGGGTGATGAGACAGTTTTCTGTTTCTTGTTCGCACGGTGATAAGTACACACGGGTGACAGTTTGATCAAAGTCCTTCGTGGGGTTACTAAGCCGAAGGATGTGAGAACGTGATGTTGACCTGAGATGCATTGTTTGAAGTTTCCTTGCTCGCGGGTGACACGGTGATAGTTGGATCGAAATCATCCAAGGGGAAATACAATGTTTCACGCTGAAGTTTGCAGGGCAGGTGGATCAGTAGGAGGAATCATATTAATCATTGACATGAGGGTGAACTCCCAGGGCCATTCAATGCTGAAGTCATCTGGATCAGACAAGTACCATGCGAAAAATACGACAGTGTAGATATAATATCATAACATGTTTCCTAAAAATCGTTCGATTACGCGAGTGATGACTCTAAAACATCCACAACCATCGGATGGTTTTCTTCCTTTGCAAGTTCGAGTGCCGTCTTTCCAACAAGATTCTTCAGCCTCGGATTTGCACCTTTTTCCAGGAGAAGCTGCACAACATCGAGATGGCCAGCAACCGCTGCCTGATGCAGCGCTGTTCCCATCCCCGTTTCAGAGTCCATGAGGTCGTCCGCGTACTCTGGGCGCGGAATTTCATCGATTTCAGCTCCCTTCGCAAGCAACAGTTCGATCATATCCGTACGCCCAGACCACGCAGCAAACTTGAGAGC